>JAFHBV010000429.1:0-31611 GCA_019022785.1 Pseudomonodictys pantanalensis | reverse complement strand
CAAGGTCCAGGGCGTGGACCTTCCACTTGTGTTCCATCATCTTGTGTTTGATACCGTGCTAGCCACGAANACCCCTCCCCCCCAGACTCATAAAGAGCGAAAGCCCGCGCAGAACAAATGAGGAGTTTCGTATGTTTCTCCTGCTATATAGAACTAAAATGCCAAAAAAAAAAGTTGTATAGTAACATGACGGTGCTCTGCCGATGAACAAACAGTTTTGAGCGAGTCGCCGACCTCAGCGCAGTTGAGCACATTCTCAATAATTCCGAACCGTAGAATGCTTGAACTTCCCTTTTAACTATCACTGCATTCTGAAGCTGGAAACTGTCCGTCTACATCCATGGTGATTCTTCGGAGATGAGGAAGGAGATACCTCGGAAGAGCCCCAGTTGTCCAAGCGGAGCAGAGCACGTGCTGGCTTGGCGCAGTTGTCGCCTGCGAAAACCCGCTGAACATAAAAAGCCGCGAAAAATATTCACCCACCACACCATCTCATAACGATGCCCGAAGCCCAGCCCTCCACAACGCTGGAGCCACCTCATTCCTCCATGATGTACGAGTCACACCATTACCCGCAAGCCCATCTACTTGGCCTGCCACGAGAGCTACGCGATGAGATTTACCGCTACTACCTGGACATCACCAAAGGCAAGGGCTACATCTACGATCATAGCTCGCGGAAGTTGACTGCGAACAGCGAGCCCATCAATGTTGCGCTCAGCTACACCTGCAAGCTTACGGCCGAAGAGATGAGGGGGCTCGCCTTCCGGTACAATGCCGTGACTTTCGCGACGGAGGATACAGACATAGCCTGTCGGCTAGCTGGAGAATTTGCGGCTGTACTGGAAGGGCTATATCAAGTTGAGTCCCAGATGTTCCAGCAAGCCTGGTCCTGTCTTACCGACAAGGTTCTTCATGAGTCCGCTGATCGTTTCCCTGCGTTCCTTCCCATTCTCCAGCACTTGGACCCAGAGCTTGCTCCTCGGCAGCAGGATCAGCGATGTGGAGAATCCAAAGGATTGGGCGAGGCTCCTTCACTCCATCGTCAGTTCATTTATAACACGCTCAAACTCGCATCAGCCGTTCCTACCTTTACCGACGAAACACGAACGAAAAAGCCGAAGAAGGGGTGGAGGAATCCTCGGGATGTACTGTCGTGGCATACAGAGGCCTGGGAGATTCCAACTTCTCAGGACATTGTTGATACGGTGGAGATCCTGGGCAACCCCATCTACGAAACCGATCCTGGATATTTCGATTTCCTAGACAGGTCTAAGTGGCGATTCTCCGCTACAGCGAGAGCTATCCAATTTCTTCAGACCATCTCCTCTGAGAGCCGCAAGCACATTCGGCGTATCATTCTTCTCGAAAACCATCAGTCGGTGGCATTCCCTGAAAGCCATGCTCGCGGCCTGATATGGTACTGTCAAGAGAATCCATTCCTTCGCATCGAACGTCGCGTGAAGTTGTGGCAAAACATGCTCCTCCTCGCTCAGATACCTAAGGTTTTCTCCTTCAAGGGCGGGCGACCAACCTTGGACGATCGACTAAATGGTGACGAAGGCTCGCCATCGTATTTGACCGGGCCAAAATCAGAATCCGTAGTCGCTACCGTTGCCTTGTGGCTAGAGGAGGCATCTGTATTGGAATCATGCGGAATGCCGCAGGGGTCGTTTCAATTGATGCTCGACGGCGAGCCGACGTCCGACCGATCGAGTGAGGTGTTTCGGGTTGTCTGTGAGGGCGCTGCCTATCAATGCGCGCTAGACATGGCATGCGACCGCTTCCGACGCTTTTCCTGGTTCGAGAGAAGACTCAGTCGCTGTTACTTCTTCGAATCTTTCCCCCAGATGCTACGGCACATGATCCTCGGCGACAGTCCACTCGTCAAATGCAACTTCCAACTGAATCCTCTGATGGATCCGGAGCAAATCCTTCAGCAACATCGTGCCTGGTCGAAAGCGGACTGGACCAAAGGCAATCCCTTTGTGGGTCGTCCTCGACTTGCCACTGTTGCTCCTTTGCTCCCGTGGCGTGATATCCTGGCCGAAAATGTACGTCCGTATGATTAGCTGGACAGCCTGTGCATGCGGCATCCAGCATTTCTGATTCCAAGTTCTTCTTCTGGTATGACCCTTGGCTTTGTCAATCAACAACAATCCGATGATCTAGACAAACTCAGTCCTGTCTTTCACGGATTGGCGCTTTCTGATTTTCGCACCATTGTTTCAGTAGCTTAGTATTGGACATAGCACAAGCTGAGCAGTATGTAGTGAAGTGTTAATAAAATCTTCACAGGGTGCGAGTGGATCAGACTACAATGCGTTGCCTCACAACCCAGTGACAAGTTCATTGCGCACCCTTCCGACGCCGCCAAGGACACTAGTTGTGGAAACACAGCATCTAAGGAAGAACATGTACAATCAAACTTTCAGGCACATTAATTCTCCGCACACGAAAGCCATTGGGGACTCAGACTATCCTAGCTTGCTCCGAAACATCGAGAGCAGCCTGCTGGCAACCCGGAGGCACACACGGAGCAGCGCAACTGGTAGTGCGGCTCTACTCAACAGATCGGAAGCTACACTCGAGCGAGGAAGCGGATCAGCAACAATTCCCTTTTCATCCGTATAGGCACCGCCAAACTATCGACTCCGCAAAAGGGGTGAGGTCGAGCAGTGTTCCACCTTTCCGAAGCACCAGTCCTGGTGTCCGGTGCAAAGGCGTGGGCGAGCGCACCAGCCACGCAATACTTCCTCATGGCCGCGGCGGCGCCGACTCATTTGCGCGAGTTTCGACGCAGCTGAGGAGAAGATTGAAAGCAAGAGACCATTGTGCTACCAGTGCACGAGAGACGTGACGTGAAGAATTTGAAGGCGTGGAGGTGTTGGAGGTGGTTGCAAAATACCGCGTGGGATACAGCAATTTTTTCGCAGCGGGAGAATGGCATTGTTGGGAGGGTGGACTTAGTCAGCTGGCTTGGCGTTCGAGATAAGCAAGAAGCAACGCCGCACGCCTTCCCCGAATAGGCCGGCCAGCTCTCGTCATCGCTGAGAAAAAGTTGATAGTCCAGGACCGACGGGAGACATCTTTTCCTCGATCCCCGACGACATCATCGCTGCTTCCTCCCCGTCCCGTCGCGCACTCCTGCACATCTTTCCCTTTCTTCTATTGTGACTACTTTCCCAGCCTTGATCACTGCTGCGGGCGTCCCAATGGCACCCGCCAGCAGCATGCGCGCGCTCGCCGCCGCCAATCTCTCCGCGCAGCTCCAGCTCGCTGGCCGCCGCACCTATGCAACCTCCCGCCCCTCCCTCATCGCCAGCAGAGCTCGCTGGACACCACGGCCTGTCTCAAGTCAGATTGCGCTCCGCCAGTCAATCCGCAGGCAGTCGACAGAGCCGCCAAAGGCATCGCCCAAGCCGAAGAAGCGCTTTCGATTGCTGCGCTGGACATGGCGGGCGACCTACATCTCTGCCATCGCGGGTGCCGTCTGGGTTGCCTATGGCATCTGGGACATGCGCAACCCAGAGGATCAGCCGCCGCCCGACCCCAGCAAGAAGACGCTCGTGATTCTGGGTCCGTTCCCGATTTCCTCTTCTCTGAAGAGCCCACACTGACGAATTGTAGGCACCGGTTGGGGAGCTGTCTCGCTCCTCAAGAAGCTCGACACTGAGAACTACAATGTCGTTGTCGTCTCGCCGCGCAACTACTTCCTCTTCACCCCCTTGCTCCCATCATGCACAGTCGGCACCATCGAGCATCGCTCCATTATGGAGCCTATCCGCAATTTCCTGCGACACAAGAAGGCTGCAGTGAAGTACTACGAAGCTGAGGCGACCAAAATCGACTACGCCAAGCGGGTAGTTTATATCAACGACGACTCGCCCATCAAGGGTGAGGTCTCTGCGACCGAGGTGCCCTTTGACATGCTGGTCATCGGTGTTGGTGCAGAAAACGCTACTTTCGGTGCGTACTGAAAGCTTCCGGTACTGCTGTGGAGCGAATACTAATATTATGCAGGCATCCCAGGTGTGCGAGAGCACGGTCTCTTCCTCAAGGAAGTTGGCGACGCCCAGCGCATCCGAAACCGCATCATGGACTGCTGCGAGACAGCTACATTCAAGGATCAGAGCGACGATGAGATGAAGCGTCTCCTACACATGGTTGTCGTGGGCGGCGGACCGACCGGTGTCGAGTTCGCCGGTGAGCTCCAGGACTTCTTCAACTCCGATTTGAAGAAGTGGCTCCCGGAGATTAAGGACAACTTCCACGTCACGCTCGTCGAAGCTCTGCCCAACGTGCTTCCCATGTTCTCCAAGCAGCTGATCGAATACACCGAGAAGACCTTCAAGGAGGAGACCATCACCATCCGCACGAAGACCATGGTGAAGAACGTGACGGACAAGTACATCGAAGCTGAGTCTACCGGACCCGACGGCAAGAAGATCCTCGAGAAGATCCCATACGGCTTGCTTGTGTGGGCCACCGGTAACGCGCTCCGACCCATCGTGAAGGACTTCATGAGCCAGATCCCCGCCCAAAAGGACTCGCGCCGCGGTCTCGCCGTCAACGAATACCTCGTCGTCAAGGGCTGCGAAAATGTCTGGGCAGTTGGCGATTGCGCCGTGGCCAACTACGCTCCCACAGCGCAGGTCGCGTCACAAGAAGGCGCCTGGCTTGCACGAATGTTCAACCAGATGGCCAAGACACACCAATTCGAGCAGCAGCTCGCCGAGCTCTCGGAGAAGCAGGAGAAGGCATCTGGAAAGGAAGCCCGCGATGCCGCCTTGAACGAGATCAAGGAGGTTCAGAAGCGTCTCCACCGCGTCAAGCAGATCGGTCCCTTTGAATACACGCACCAGGGTTCCCTCGCCTACATCGGATCCGAAAAGGCGGTCGCTGATATCTCTTGGCTGTCTGGCAACATCGCTAGCGGAGGTACCCTGACCTACTTCTTCTGGCGGAGCGCGTATATTAGCATGTGCTTCAGCACGCGCAACCGTATCTTGGTGTGCATTGACTGGGTCAAGTCGAAGATCTTCGGTCGCGACGTGAGTCGTGTGTAAGCTGCTCGAGTGTCTGGAATAGTGGTTGTATCCAACTAGAGGATGGGCATTTCAATTCACTTCGACTCGTTACTCACGGCCATGGATCGTCCCTCTCGACTTCTTTCCCGTACGCATGTCTTGCATGGATTTCCTCTGCTGTCCTCCCACTTCACACTTGTCTTGTACTACCTGTGTAATACCTCGGAGGGATTTCCTTCTCGACTTTCTCGTCCGGAGTTCTTCACAGGCTCTCTCCCTTTTCCGTAGACCTCAAGCTGGATAGAAACGTTGCTTTTTCTTTGTACATCAGAGCATTCAATGGGATTTATGTCGGCGTCTTGAACCACAAATTCTTGGTGCCGTGAAGTATTTGTATCAGGGTCCTCGTGACATTTCTGGCCGCCTTTCCACGAATGTCCACGACAGCTTCAGGAATTCCGCCAAATGGTGACTGATGGCTGTGTAAGATCAGCTCATGCGTGCTGACTTGACGGTGATGATGCGGCTCGCGGCTTCGATAGGTTCGTTAGGCCCTGTTTTGAGCCACATGGATCGACAGCTTGCCCACCGGGTGGTAATAAGCTCGTTCCTTCAGCGGAATTGTTCGAAGTTAGTAAATAAGAGAGGCATTCGCAGGTCTCTGTTGCACAGACTGAACCCTGTCCGATGAGATGCAAGTCAGCTGAAGTCGGACCTCATTCCGCAGCTCTGTTGACAAGCTAGCACCTATCAGGAAAGAAGCGCGGAACTAGTCCGGCGATGCCGATTGCGGCACTAAGTTTTTGAGGGTTACGAGGGACATAGCACGCCCTACCCGTCAATTGAGTGGCACTATTCAATTCACTTGGTGTATATAGAGTCAGATACTCGATACTACCCAGGACTACAGTATCTGCCAATCTCACTTCACACCATTGTCATTAATACCTTTCCCGGCAGCGACGAGAATTTGTTTGATAGACACAACTTTCGCACTACACCATGGACTCCGACCAATTCAGAGCAGCGGCTCATGCAGCTATAGAAGAAAGTCAGTCTATGAGTAGAACCACTGCTTGGTGAATTGAGCTAACCACAACAGTAATATCCTACCACACCACCCTCGCCACGCGCCCCGTCCTCCCCTCCATATCCCCCGGCTACCTCAAACCACTTCTTCCCTCCGGTCCCCCCTCAACCGGCGAACCATGGCCCAAAATCCAAGCCGACATCGACAGAGTCATCATGCCCGGCCTCACGCACTGGCAATCCCCCAAATTCATGGCCTTCTTCCCCTGCAACAACTCCTACCCGGGTATGCTCGGTGAAATGTACTCCTCAGCCTTCAATGCCGCGGCATTTAACTGGATATGTTCACCTGCGGTTACGGAGCTCGAGACGATTGTCATGGACTGGATAGCCAAGCTGCTGAATCTGCCCGAGTGTTACTTGAGTGACGGCGAAGGCGGCGGCATTATCCAAGGCACCGCGAGTGAGGTCGTCGTCACCGCCGTGGTAGCAGCCAGGGAACGCCTGATTAGAAGAAGATTGGGAGAGCAACCACAAGGCCCAGAAGGCGAAGAATGGTGGGATAAGGCCGCCGAGCTGCGGGGCAAGCTGGTTGCGCTGGGAAGCGAGCACGCGCATTCTAGCACACAGAAGGCCGCCGTTATAGCGGGGACACGGTTCCGCAGCGTGCCTGCGCCGCGGGATGTGGGTTTCAGCGTCACGGCTGCTGTGCTGCGCTCGACCATCGAGGCGTGCAAGGCGAAAGGACTGGAGCCATTCTACTTCACCGCGACGATTGGCAGCACGGCGACATGTGCCGTCGATGACCTCGATGGCATCGCGGCCCTCGCCAAGGAGTACCCGGATATATGGATCCACGTCGACGCCGCGTACGCTGGGTCTGCGCTTATATGTCCCGAGTATCAGTATCTCTGCGAATCCTTAGAAGCATTCGACAGCTTCAACTTCAATCTGCACAAGTGGCTGCTCGTGAACTTTGACTGCAGCGCATTCTTTGTGAAGAGAAGGAGAGATTTGATGGATACGTATTCCATTACGCCAAGTTATCTGCGCAATGAGTTCAGCGAGCGCGGGCTCGTAACGGATTACCGCGACTGGCAGATCCCGCTTGGACGCAGGTTTAGGAGTTTGAAGGTCTGGTTTGTGCTCAGGACGTACGGGGTGCAGGGCCTGCAAAGCTTTATCCGCGGACATGTCAAGCTGGGAGAGTACTTCCACAGTCTCGTGGTGGGGAGGAAAGATCTGTTCACCGTGGTTACGGGGCCGGCGTTTGGGCTGACGACGTTCCATGTCAATCCGAGGAGGATAGAGGGGGGCAAGAAGGCGAACGAGGCGGATCCGGGGCACGAGGCGTACACGAATGATTTTACGAATGATGCCGAGGCGCAGTGGAGGGAGACGGCGAATGCCGTGACCAAGGAGGTGTATGAGAGGGTGAATGCGCAGGGGGAGTATTTTATTACGGGGACAGTGGTTTGTGGGGTTTATGTTATAAGGATTGTGAGCGCGACAGAGAGGGCCGAGGAGAAGTATTTAAAGGGGGTTTTTGATGTGCTTGTTGAGAAAGCTGAGGAGGTTCTCGGTAAGACCGAGGGGAATGCGTAGCCGGGGGCATTGAGCGAGAACATTGGGTTGCGCGTTTTAAAATTTGCTTGATAGACTGGGTGAGACCTTCCCTGTGACTGTTTGAAGATTCTGCGGTGTCGTAGATGAGATAAGGTGGTTGACTTTGAAGAGTCAAAGGAGACAATGTCGGCACCAAATTGGGAATTTCCATGGTTGCTTCCGTCGGCTGTAATTCAAGCAGATGCTGAGTAAGGGGATCAGTTGCCATGTCAACCATAGCCGGATAGATAAGAGCACGAAAGTGACACGTCTCCACTTTCAGGAGCTTGACGGCTTTCCGACGATATGGTTGCAACTCGGGGGCTCGAGCACTGTTTCGGAGCCTTGCCGTGCAGTAGTGTGGGGTGTAACCAAAGTGCCGGGCCGACAGGGGAGGCCAACGCCCGGAGCTTTCACGCTTGGGCCTCCTGTTCGCAGCCCAGCTTCGAACGTTCGGAGAATTAGCACGAACACGCTCGATACAACGATCCGTGTAATTATATAATCTGGTATCGATTGGGAGAGCGAAGCTGCTCAATACGAAATAATAGCTCAAAACTCCAGGGGGTCGATACATCAATACCGTCTCCCAACCTCCACACCCACATTCTCGTCCGGATTCGCAAAGCCCCTAGCCCTTGGCGTCGACTTACCCGCTACATCCTGTAGCGCCTCGCCCTTGTACTCCCATCCGCCGTCTTGCACGAAGAAGTCTACTTCGTCGATGATATCCCATACAACGTCTTCTGCGATCTGCTCCTTGTACCTCTCGCCTATCGCGTGCAATCTCCTCCCCTCAGGCACCGCCTTCCCTTCCGAGTCGCTGCCTTGCATGTGTGTATCCGGTGGAGCGAGATCTGCAGGCGGACACCAGAAATCAGGTCCGAAGTTGACCTGTGCGACGCCGCCGTTGAAGGCCGAGACGGCGGGGAAGTAGCCGACCATACCGTCGTCGAAACCCGTTCTTGCGCCGGCTTTAACAGCTTCGACAGAGGGCACGCTGGCGGGAGGGAGGAAAGCGAGGAGGTTCTCGAATGCGATGCCGACTTCCTGCCCGTTCTTGTATACCTTGATGCACGAATGTGGTAAAGAGCGCACGCTGACGTCTTCATGGTTTGGCGAGGGGTTGATCTTTGGCACTGGGCCACGGTCGTGATATGCTTCGACTGCTTTTGTGACTTGGTAGTCTAGCTGCTCGAAGTAAAAGTTGCCCTTGTAGGGCACGGGGATGCGGTCGCGGATGATGTCGACTGGTTTCTCGAAGGGGTCGCGCACGTTGGAGACATCGAAGCCGTCGCCGATGTCGACGGCGGGATTGTAGATGCCCTCAACTACTTTGCGGTGCATAGATAGGGAGGGAAGCTGGATCTCGAGACCGATTACGTCGCCTTCGTGTACGTGTTCGTCGCTGACGTACTCAACGGGAGCGGGCTTGCCGTGCGGTGGCCGTGGCTTCATGTGCTTGCTCTTTGCGCCCTTGGGGAGCGGCCTGAAGATCTTGGAGGCTCGGGAGCGGTGCTGGGCTTCGAAGCGCGAGTCGGTGATGCCGTAGCTGTAGCCGTCGAAGCCTACTGGCCCGTCCAAGGGCGCTTCTCTTCGCGCCCAGCCCATGCGGATGTGTGGGCCTGGCTTTGTCTCTCCCGTCTTGGGGTCGATGGGATCTCTCGGGCCTTCCTCCGGTATTCCTTTGATGATCTTGACCTCAAAGTACATCCTGCCCTCTCTTGCGACCACATTGCCCCTGCCCATGCGCCAGCCCTTTTCCTGCGAAATGATTGTGGCGGTATCATCGAAGTAGAACCACTTGTCAGTGTCCTCGTGGCTCATGCGTGGCCCGTATGGCTTTGAATCGCTCTGGCGGTAGAACTGTTTGTGCCTGAACAGCGGGTCTGCGACGCAGTGAGTGTACTTGTAGCCCTTTTTGTTCCACGCCTGATCCTGCGGTTTCTTCAGCTCCGTGACCCCGTCGGGTGCAAACAGGGGCTGAGGTTCGCGTGAGAGGAAGATGGCGTCCTTGGGTGCGTCGTAGTCTGCGGGCTTGGGCTCTGGGATGGAGTATCGCATGGGCGAGTCGGCGGGTGGCCTGTCCTTCTTCGACTTGGGATTCGGCGTGTTCGCGCGCGTGTGTGTTGATGCCTCCCGCTTCTTCAATGTCTCGCGCTTTTCGCGCTGCTCTCGCGGCGGCGCGCGTGGTCTGGCGCGTGCCGCTGCATCGGGATTTGGGTTGAGCGGCGAGGATACGGCGGGCGCGTGGTCTTCTTCGAGGGTGCGCTTCATCGGGAGAGCGGCGCCGGGCGTGTTGGAGCGTGAGGTNGCCTGTGACTCTGCCATGGTGGGCGATTGTGGGCGATTGTTGTCGCTCATTCCTGGAGCTTCGCGACAGTTTGGCCGGAGCTTGCGCAGGGACCAACCGAGCCACAGTGGCGCAGTCCGAAATTTTGAAAGTTCGCCCACAAATTTCCGTCCCGCCTTGCACTTCCCCGCCAACACCACCAACAACAGCCATCCCCCCCGAGACCTCACAAAAATGCCCAAGGCACCAAAGTCACCCGGCCCTCGCGAGGCACAGCGCCACAATCCCCTCACCGAAGAGTATGCGCCCTCGAATCCGTGGAAACAGAAGCCCGCGAAGCGGCAGAAGCGCGAGCGAGACGAGAATAGCGGGGACAACTTCGTTGACAGCAAGAGCTCGAGGAAGATTCTAGATATCGGCAGGGAGTTGGCAGAGGAAGCCGAGGGAGAGAGCAAAGTCCAGCGACCGCCGATCGCGAACCCCGCATTCGATTTCGAGTCACGGTTGGGCGACGACGATGGCGGCGTGGAGCTGGACACACAATACGATGACGACGAGGCGTGGGGCGACGAGGATGACGAGGTCGAAGAAGTCGAAGTAGATCCAAATGACCTGGCGACGTGGAACAAGTACATACCCAACAACGACAACCCCATCGTCTGGCCCGGCACAGCTACCGAGGAGGCACAACCATCGGGCGGTGGGACGGATCTCGCAGCCCTTATACTCGAGAAGATTGCGCAGCACGAGGCCGCGAACCCAGACGGGCCAGAAATCCAAGGCGGCGGCGACCCCGAAGACGCAATCGAGCTTCCAGCCAAGGTGGTCGAAGTCTACTCAAAAGTCGGCCTCATCCTCTCGCGATACAAGAGCGGTAAGCTCCCCAAGCCCTTCAAGATTCTCCCCACACTGCCTCAATGGGAGACCCTCCTCGCAATAACCCGACCTGAGTCATGGAGTCCGAACAGCATCTACGCGGGCACTCGCCTCTTTATCTCCTCCAAGCCACACATTGCGCAAGCCTACCTGAATATGGTCCTCCTCCCCGCCGTACAAGACAACATCCAGGAAACACACAAGCTGAACGTGCACCTGTACAATGCGCTGAAGAAGGCGCTCTACAAGCCGTCCTGCTTCTTCAAGGGCATTGTCTTCCCCCTCTTGACCGAAGGCTCCTGCACCCAACGAGAAGCGCACATCGTCGCCAGCGTCGTTGCTCGGGTCTCAGTGCCCGTCCTGCACTCAGCGGCAGCGCTGCACCGTCTATGCGAGATCGCTGCCGAGCAAATGTCGTCCGACCCAGATTCCGCAGGTTCGTTCCATTACCCTCCCCTACCCTCTACTGTGCGCTAATCCCACCTGCAGGTCCTTGCAACATATTCATCAAGACGCTCCTCGAGAAGAAATATGCCCTCCCCTTCAAAGTCATTGACGCCCTCGTCTTCCACTTCCTGCGCTTCCGCGCTACCGCCTCCAGCGACCCCAACGCCATGGACACGTCTGCCTCCGTCGCCGGCGATCTCGGAAATACCGGAAAGCTGCCTGTCATCTGGCATCAGTGCTTATTGGCTTTTGCGCAGCGCTACCGCAACGACATCACAGAAGACCAGCGCGAAGCCCTGCTGGATCTACTACTCACAAGAGGACACAAGAGCATCAGTCCCGAGGTGCGGAGGGAGTTGCTAGAGGGTAGAGGGCGGGGAGTCATGCTGGAGCCGGAAGCTGTGGGCATGGACGGGGATGACACCATGATCATGGCTGTGGACGGATGATCTCTCTACGCGGCGTACACAAATGACCCATGAGACGTTACGAAGAGGATGTCAGAGAATAAGTATATCATCTACCGTGCTCATTGATCACAAGATACCCACACATACCCTTCTTCCCGGCATCTAGTTGCTCTCCACCTTGACCTTGCTCTTGTAAAACGCAACATACCCCGCAATCTTCTCCATGCCCTTCTTCGGCTCAGGGTAGTACCACGCTGCGTCCTTGGCCTCCCCGCCGTCCGTCTTGAGCGTGTAGTACGATGCTAGCCCTTTGTAGGGGCATGTCGTGTGGGTCTGTGTGGGGACGAACATGTCTTTCTTGATGGAGGAGGGTGGGAACTGTGAAATGTTAGTTGATTTGGGTCAATGGAGAGAGGATAGGAGTGAGGGCGGAACAGTCAAGGCGAGGTTGCAGGAAGACATCGGGGGCTAAGGCAGGGGGCGAGGGGTGTGGCTGGAAGGGAGGGATATGCGTACGTAGATGTTTCCGTCGACGACTTCCCACGTGTCGGTCTCGGCGAGCGTGGTGCCGTTGAAGGTTGCGGTTGCGTGAGGCATGGTTCCTTTCTTTTTTTTTGATATAAACTTTGAGTGGGAGGAGATGTAGGGAGTATGCTTTTATTGATTGATGGGAGTAAGCTGTGTTGTGGAATGGTAGGAAAGTGTGTGTGTGGTAAAAGCGAGTATACCAGGCCAGACACTTCGGGTTATATAGCAGTTGGAAGGGTGTAGTCAATGTGCTTTGGAAGCAGAGCAATCGTGGTGGGGGCTGCGATGCGGATCGCGAGTCGTTGGTTGTGGAATCAGTGAGGCTGTGCTGACAGGGCGGGGTACCTGTGAGATGACGAAACATGTGGCTTCGGAGATTAGGAAGCAACCACCAACACATGAATCGAGGAAGTCATATATTAGTTTCTTTGAACCATGAATCAAATACCGCTGTGGCTTGAATAAGCCCATAGCCTTCCGTAGACAAAGCCATCGCCTGCCGGTTCCAGACCGTCATGTACGCCGAAAAGCAACCACCTGTATCACCGATCGCATCCCAATTCATCACATCTTCGCTACTTCTCATGTCTGATCTCAGCGATCGAAGACTCGCCATCGCTCGCGCCATCGCTAGTATTGCCCAAGTACTTACTCTCCTCCAAGTTATTCAGCGCATCCTCATCACGATCCGCCTTGCGAAAGGTCAAGTAGAACCCGATACCACCGATCATAGCGATGACTGCGACGGCACTGTAGTTCCACACGAGAAGCGGGTCCTCCGACAAGCCGACGAGGGCCTGGCCGAGAGCGGAGGATACTGCGGAGGTAAAGAGCGCGATGGCTTGGACGGTCGAGCGCATGTTCTGCGGCGCTTTGGTGTATGCGTATCTGGTGCTGTTAGCAAGAGTGCGCTATAACTAGGGACGGGCGTAATGGCGAATACGTACTCGAGCTTCGTAATCGAAGCCAGAACCTCCGACATACCAATCAACCCATACGGAAAGACCTGCACCCAGACCGTGATGTCCGCCGTACAATCCTTGCGCCCACTCTTCGTCAACGCGTTGATGTGGTCGCCACACTTGCTCATCTTGTAGATGTACGCCTGTGTCACACATGCCGACACCATGGCGAACGAACTCATAACGAACCCCGCGGTGATCTTCTTAATCGGGCTGAAGTTGATGCCGAGCTTGCGGAGCAACGGGTAGATGCCAAAGTCCATGATGGGGATCACGATGATGATGAAGAGCGGGTTGAGCTTGGCGATGATGTCGTTGGGGACCTTGCCGAGCACCATGGTGTTGGCTTGCGAGACGAGGTTGTTCATCATTTGGTTGTAGGCGAGCCAGTAGAGCGGGTACCACAGGAAGACTTTGCAGGCGAGGATGCCGCGGCGGACTTCGTCCACCCAGGCGTCGTCGAAGGACATCCATGCTGGGACGGGTTCGCCGCGCGCGCGTATTTCGCTAGGTTTGACGCGCTCCCAGAAGTGGGGGTCGCGAAGGTTCTTTTTGCTGCGGTGTTGTTAGCGACGATACTGGAGAAGGCTCTTGAAAAAGGGAAAGTTGAGGACAAGACCGCAGAGAAGACAGTTGGTAAACTAGCATCCTGAGTGTGTCCTGGGCTGTTTGCTCAACTGGAGGCTCCTCCGTGCCTGTTTCCATTTGCAGCTTTTTCATTCTCGCCGAGGAGAAGGGTGGAAGAGGCTTACAGCGTATTGATGTTCCAGGACCAGCGCCCTTTGAAAGCGAGTCGGGTGAGCTTCCAGGCGTTGCCCATGACGGAACCTGTTGGCGGCGATAGCTTGTAGTGCTTCTTGAAATATAGCAGGATGCCTGGGCAAACGAGGTAACAGATGGTTGGCAGTGTGTACGACAGCCAGAAGCCGACGAAGTGCTCCGAGTAGACCATGGCGAGGGATCCGGTGAGCGAGCCGCAGTTGATCAGGAAGTAAAAGTAGATGTAGATACGCGCAGTAGTGACTGCAGGGTCGACAATCTCCTTCCGACCGCTCTTCGTGACGCGGACATAGGCCTTCGAGTCCTTGTACTGCTCAGCAATAAGGGGGCTTATATTCGATTTGAATCCACCGGTGCCGATACCCATAATGACAAGGCCAACGGTGAATATAGCAATCGCGGCGTCGGGCTTTACGATGACCGGTGGGATGGCCGAGAGAATGAGGATGATGTGTCCCACGATAGCGAAGATGTTTGAGTATTGGATCGTGAGATAGCGGCCCCAATACTGGTCAGCAAGGTAGGCTCCGAAAAGTGGTGTGAAGTATCTGAAGTCGCGGATGCGAAGTCAGCATCAAACATTGTCTTATTCGGTCGGGGGCTACGCACGACCAGAACGAATTGACTGAAGTCCTGATTAGTTTTTGCACATCATGTATCGGTTACTCAACTCACAAGTGGTCAGTCCAGTTGATGCGCGTTGGCCCAGGCCCAAAGCACCGGAACCCGGCTTGATGAGGAACCCTGCACCCGTCTTCGAGCCCTTGGGTAGATCCTTCTGGATGAAGTTCACAACTAAGACATGTGAGTAGTCGCAAAAGCCAAAGAGCGAGAAGCACTCACAGACAGCGCTCGTGCCGTAGTACGAGAAGCGCTCGGCGAACTCGACGAAGGCGACTGTCCAAGCCGTCCACGGTATCGACCCAGCCACGCGCGGGAGCGTCGCCCATTCCTCCTCTGTCGGGAACGGTTTCGGCATCTGCACCTCATTCATAGAAGAGTTCGAAGGTGTCGCCGCATCCAACGGAATGGGGTCGATCAGAGTCGTGCCCTTCGTCATCTTGAGACTATTCTTGGTCGCCATCGTGACTACTTTCAGAGTCACGGTCTCGCAAAGTTGAGAGTTGATTTTGAGAAGATGCGGACCGCATATATAATTATGATTACGCCAATGTTGCGGGGGTTACACAGGTTCTACGTTAGAGCACGAAACGCATGGACCTTGTGCGCTTATCGACGGTGCTAGAGCCATTGCGAGAGCCTTCTCCGGCAGAGAACACATCTAGAAACGATCAACACGTCGCATCATTCCGACCTTGACCCAATAGCTCTTGCACTCGCTCTGACCAAGCCGGTGAAGCGTGCCTTAACCCAGGCGCTGGGAAAACTCTGCTGCAGCAACGACGATAGTAGAAGTAACTCCAGTGCCATGCCAAGATAACGATAACGGCAATTCACAGCAAACGCTCTCAAGTACTGATCCTGTATAACTTTGCCAAGTAATCTGGTGTAGGCGTTGGCCCACCGTCCCGATTAGGTCGTGATTGATGAGTACCAAGGCTTAGGGCCAAGGACGCTGTGTTGGCGAAGTTCTTGAGGTTTCTTTGTTTGCTTGACTCCTTCCTGGGTTTGCATGGTCCTATCATGGGCTCCTTGGGTAGTAGTGGCGCGAGTTGCTATCGCTGTTTTTCCCGTCAAGTGGAAAAGCTAGAGCTCTGACTCGTCGTTAAAGGTCCTCCATACTAAACCCACAGGCTGTAGAGAGCCATGTAGCCTAGTTAACGCGTTCTATCGGGTGTAGAAACACGCGATACACTGGGTGATCCGCGCCTGGGCTGGAATTTTTTTGGCTAGGGAAGCTCTCGTTCTTGATGCATCCCGTCTTGACGACTCCCAAGGGGCCATATTGGGCCCAATTCCCTTGAAGAACTACCTCTGGAGCGTATGCTGCTAAGCTATCTCGTGAGGACTGCTTGAGCACGATATGAGGTTCGTATCGGCAGAAGGGGGCTTGGGAGCCACTTCGGTGCCATGTCGTGGATCGACAGCATCATGCGTTATGCTGCATCCGGAGCCAGTCGTGGCGAAGAGGAAAGGCGATGAAGAACGGCAATAGAGAATGCCGAGTGCGACGAGCGTTGATGAGTGAGTGACCAACAGAAGAGAGATGAGATGAAGGAGGCCGAGGTTCGGACAATGGAGTTTCCTTGTTCCGGCCAAGGCGATCCTGAATTACGACGCTAAGAGGCTCCAACGTGCTGTCATCAACGACCGCCATACTCTGCATCAGGCTAACGAGGAAAATGGAGCGAAAACGATCTAGGCGAGGTCTGTTGGCGTGAACAGCATCTTGCGAACCCCGACTGACGATTGCAGGATGCGTGGAGTGCCTGCAACAACATCGGAAATGCGATGAACGACGACCTCGCTGCGGGAGATGCGACCATCGCGACATTCAATGCAACTATCATCGGGAGCTGCGGTGGGCCAACGCCACCTGTCTGCCTCGTAAGAAGCGCCGCGTGGTGTCCAACTACCTAAGGGACGACGAACAGTCGGTGACGCTCAGCCTACCTCAGGTGCCTGTTGAGTTGTCGGATTTCCCCATTGTGATGAATGCAGGCCCAAGCAACGAATGGAACGACGTTTTTCCTCTTATTCAAGACGTCGGTTTTGATTATCCAGACTCGCCACCACCTGTTCACGCGAATCCGGACGTCTTTTTACCCATTGAGAAGGGCCAATCAGATGGAGACGACGTTGAAAGGATAGAAGCTGGAGTGCAGTCACCGGTAGTATGGGCTTTGAACGGTGCCGTGGGACAGGGATTGAGTCCTTTGCTTTCGCAGACCGTGGATGATGATATGGCTTATGTCTACTGTAGAACGTCCTCCCGATTTCGTATCGATTATGCAGCTGACGTTCTTACAGTCATTCGGTTCGTGTCTTTAATATTACCAGCACACGACGGAGTGCAGAATGGCTATCGTCAACTTGCTGCGCTTGCACTATCCTCGCCTGTTCTCATGCCCACCATTCTGTCTATTGCTACAATCTACATGCATTTGCGTGGCCGAGCACCAATGACGCTGGCTGTCCAGCGACAAGCTCGAGCCCTTGCCGCTCTACGTACTACTCTGGCTTCCATATCGGGTAATTCTCACGGTGCCAATGGAGAGACCTCGACTTTGAAACGGGATTTACTCGCGACCATTCTGCTCCAGATTAGTGCCGAGATTCACACTGGAGGCAATGGCATTCAGCACCACATCAACATCGCATTGCATCTCTTTCGAGATCTCGGCTACGACACGGGAAAGCCCACTTCGTCAGTCGGCGCAGTACTGGTGCAGCGTATGACATTTGTCGATGTGTTGAGCTCCATCTTCTGGCACCGCCGACCCCTTCTCCCATTGGACTTCTGGCTCTACCAAGAGAGCGAAATCACCGACAGTGAAACCCCGAGCTTCCAAGAAACTACAGGCTGTCCTCATTGGTTGATCTCTCATCTGGCAAGGATAGCACATCTCTCCGCGGACCTGTGGGAATCGCCCCACGCGCCCTCCTTCCACATCGTATCACAAGCGTACTCTGTGGAAGCCGAACTCGTGATATCTGCACACCAACGCTTCAACGATAGCATCGAGCTTCCGGATCAGCAAAGACGTCTGGAAACAGCGGGTCAATGCTACTTTTGGACTGCCATAATCCTGCTACAGTTACGCCTGTTCCAAGACGCTCATAGCTCTCTCCGAGTGCAGTCGGCCTCGCTTCTTCTCATTGATCTCATTGAGTCTCTGCCCCTCGGGTGTGGGCCGGACACTTCATTGTCTTTACCACTATACGTTGCGGCATGCGCTGCCACAGACCCGTTGGCACGCCTGAGGATTAGATCAAGGAGTTGTCAGCTTACCGCCGAATACCCCTCGAAGACCCGAGAGGCCATGACCGCTGCCTTCGACGCTACATGGGAGAAAACATCATTCAGAGATGCCGTGAAAGAACAGGGATTATTCATATGCTAAGAATGTGACTCATTACCGCGCCGGAACTAATAAAACCGGTTCTTCGCCTGGTTCTACCAAATCTCCAGGCTCCTTCCTTAATGCGACCGCCTTGTATGCCGGCTTAGCTGTTGGGGCTCTAATGGATATCTCCATCTTCGTGGCTTCAAGTATAATCAAGACGTTGGCGGCGACTTCAGAGCCCATGTCGACATTCCTCTTCCAGCGCTGCAAGACTTTATCAACCGCACCGCAATTTCACCAAGATTTGCTATCAGGACTTTCATCTTTGCTTGCGACATAATGTTCAATTAGTGAGAGCTTCATCAATGCTCACCGAAGATGAACGGAAATATGGGGGTGCAGGGCTGCATATACATGAGCCAACGACGAATGCGGCGCGGAGTTCACATCAGGACCGCAGAGCAGGATGCAGTCTTCATTCAACCTGGCCAACACAGAGGAGGAAAAAATTGACCATTCTCTTTAGGGCAATGCGTCTCGCACTGCTTATCGATGTTGACCGCAGGATTGAGCGTCTTCTCCACTTCGGCCATGCAACTCGCGCCTTACCAAATTGGGAAGTTCTACTCGCAGGCGTATTGACGGGTCCCGCGTTCCACCATACCTGGACCGCTGAAGAAGATGACCACCGCGGATGGGACGGATGCATAAGGAATTGTGAGTCAAAGTGTACATAGCGGTTGCAGGACTTGCATTGCTTCCTGTCGCCGCTTTTGGACACCACTCTCCGGTCTTACTGTTGCTCAACCCTATATATTGACTTCTTAAATTCCCAGTGATCCCTTGCTAACACTAAGAATTCATCAATTCATCTAACCTTCATCATGAAGTCCGCCGTCTTCCACCGCTCCCTGGAAAAGTCCTACCCAACCGCCGTCCATGGCGAAGGAGTGTACCTCATCACCAAAGACGGCCACAAGATCCTCGACGGCAGCAGTGGTGCTGCCGTCTCCGCCCTCGGCCACGGTAACCGCGATGTAATCGAAGCCATTGTCGCGCAATCGCGCAACATGGCCTTCGCACACACATCCTTCTTCACCTCCGATCCCGCCGAAACTCTCGCCCATACCATCATCAGCAAGAGCGAAGGCGCATTCTCGCACGTCGCGTATCTCAGCTCTGGCTCTGAGGCCGTCGAATCTGGCATTAAGATATGTCGCTACTATCACATTTACAACGGCGAATCGGAAAGAGTCAACTTCATTGGGAGAATGCACTCCTACCATGGGAACACACTGGGTGCGCTTGCGATGGGGAATAATCCCGCCAGGAGGAAGCCGTTCGAGCCTATACTGAGCGATAGATTTCACCACATTGGTCGGTGTTTTTACGACAAGGATGGGGATGGATTGAGTGAGAAAGAGTACGAGGATATCATTATCGCAGAGTATGAGCAAAAGATTGAGGAGCTGGGACCCGAGACTGTGGCGGCTGTGTTTGTGGAGCCGGTCGTGGGCGCGACGCTGGGGTCTGTTCCGGCGACTGCTACGTTTCTTCCGCGATTGAAGAACCTGTGCCAGCGCCATGGTATTCTTCTGGTCTATGATGAGGTCATGTGCGGCATGGGTCGTGTCGGTACGTACCATGCGTGGCAGAGCTTGGGTGGCGTACCGCCGGATCTGCAGACTATTGGCAAGGGTCTCGCGGCAGGTTATCAGCCACTATCTGCCGTTCTGGTAGGACGGAAAATCTACGACATGTTTGCAAAGCATTCGAAAGGGGTGAATAAATTTGTCAGTGGACATACGTATCAGGGCCATTCAGTTGGATGTGCGGCAGCGATTGCAGTACACAAGGTCATCGAGCGCGATAATCTGCTGGAGAATGTGCAACGAATGGGGAAAGTGTTGGAATCGACTTTAAAAGAAGGGCTACCGGAAGTTTGGAGAAAGTGTGGTGGCAGTCTTCGAGGAATGGGTCTTTTTCGCACCGTGGACTTTGGCACTTTGGGCGAAGCCAAGCCCCTTGTGACCGAGGTCGCGGATGAGTGTCTGAGACAGGGTGTAGCGGTATATCCATGTTCACCAGCTGTGGACAGCGTGCTTATTGCGCCACCCTTTATTGTCTCCGAGGAAGAGACGATCAAGCTAGCGAAGACTGTAATAGCGTCGTTGGAGGCTGTGTTGAAGAAGAGACAGCGGGTGAAGCTGTAGAGAGCGATGGCTGCTAAGGAGCATCATACTGCAAAAGAATAAAACCCTCTCAATAGTAACAGCGGGTCGTAAACTAAAAAATCACGATGGGAGTACTCGAGCATGTTGAATCACTTCTTCATGCTTTCCCCACTGTCTGATACACAGAATCGGCACCGTCTGTCCCTGATCATCATACCACAGGTCCGGAAAGGATTCTGGAATGAACGGAATATCAAACCTTTCGCAGACCGTTTCATTATCCGTCTTAGGTAGCCCAATACACGGCACCCCAACACTCTTGGTAGCCCGCATACATGCCTCACCCACCCTTGCATCATTCTTGGTCATCCGATACAGTTTCCCACGCGGCTTGATGTGGCTCGACTTCATGCCCTCAGACTTCAGCATAGCCTGCAAGAACCAACTTGGTGCAACATTGGTGCATAGAGTTCTTCGGGTGGGATATCCATGAGGCGTCCGTCCAAAGCCTTCTATATCGGGCAGACCGGGGTGGGCCCCTACGGGCTCTTCTTTGCAAGGCGCCACGGTGCGCAGCATCACTATTGGATCGCCGCCGTGGAAGCCGCAGGCGATGTTTGCGTGATCGAGGAGCGGCATGAGCTCTTCTTAGGGACCCTGGGTGTTGTCAGGTCATTATTATCCCGTGGTAATGCGAAGAATGCAGGGAACTTTTAGCGTGCCATTCTCCATTGGCCGTAGCCTCGCCCATGTCACAATTCACGAGCGCTTTTGAGATTGGTGGAGCCATGTTATGTGGCGTATTGCTCTTGAGATCGAGGTTTACGAAGCCTCCCAGTGAGGTATGTAAGTGTTGAGGACATTGGTGTGTCGACGAGCCTCCAAAGAGTCCCTGGGCTCTAGACGCCACTTTTTAATCATAGACATGCGCTCTTACATTAGGCCACAGGCCGGAGAAAGGCTGCCGGCGATAACGTCAATTGAGCCTTCTAGGACTGCTCCTGGTTGTCAAGCACACGGCATAATTCGAACTCGTGCGGTACAGCGTCGGACTAGTCCGAACATGATCACCCACCTAGCTGCGAGTGCAACTTCCGCATCCGGCATAGGTACACGTGTACCTTCTAGTTCACCCATCCACCAATCAGCACCTTCTATCTCCCAACCTCAGTTGCATCGCTCCAACACCCTGGGCCCGGCAATGATTTCAGACCACGTTCACTCTCTTGCAATGCTCGAGCAAGTCTTATCGGATAGCGGGGCGCTCTGTGACGTTGGGCGACGTCCAGGCTCGCTGATCCATGAATCAAGCGTCCGCGACTTGCAAAGGCATAAAAGTGCGACTCAAAGGTAAGATATGCATATCCACCTGTACTACCTCTGGTTTCTGTCTCTTTCCGATATTGAGTGTTGTCGCGGGTTGGACGAGGATTTTTCAGATTTCGTTTCTGACTGGTGAGCGCATTGTCGAATCATGCCATGATCCAAGGTGACTGACGAGTCCAGGTCCTGTCGGTGGCTTCACAATATACAACACAATCTGCTACTTATCGCACTGTTCCTGGCGCGAAGGAGTATGAGATGCATGAGTTCGCTATCGAAGGCATCGGAGGGGCAGCCGAAGGAAAGGATGCTGATGTGGTGAGTCATGCGGATGTAGATGATGAGAAGGTCGCTGGGACTGAGACTGTGATGTCAGTCAGGTCAAGGACGTAAGCTGCCAGTGGGAAGAGAGATATGAGATGCAGTCGCTCTGACCTCTGCTGCGTACATCAACATCATTAATAAGGCGACACGCGTCGTATTCCACCCCGCTACCATACCCGAGGTGTGTCGTCATCAATACTAACACCCATCATGGACTGCGCATGTCCGTAACTCGTCTTAACAGCCTCACTACCATATACCCGCATCTCTTTCTCATATGTCGCAGTGACACCCTCTGCCCAACCTCCAGCTTCGGCGAGCAGCTTCCCTAAAAGGGCCGAGTCCTGGACAGCTGTATTCGCACCGATGCCGCCGGCCGGAGTCATTGCGTGCACGGCATCTCCGATAATCGTGACACGAGGCTCATTTGGCCATTCCGGCACTCCTTCCGGCGATGAACAAGTCATTTTCCAGAAAGCGGCCTCCGACTCTATCATATTGTCGACGAGGGCTTTGCATCGCGGGTGCCAATTGGCAGTGAGAGACTTGGCGATATCAGCAGCCGGCTTTCCTAGAATCGTGTAGTTGTCGTTGGGCGCTTTGATGACGTTCGGCGTGCCGGCCACTGTCCATCCGAAGTTGACGTCCGGATTGTCCATATCGCCGGCGCGGACATTGGTCATCATGGTCACCGTCCCTTCCGGATGTGATTTCTCGTCCAACATGCGCCACACGCCCTCGCCCAGCCCCTTGAACGCAGTAGTCGGTGCCTGTCCATGAATACCTCTAATGCCCACATCATACACTTTAATCTTCCCGTCCGACAACTGCCTCGCGACCTCGGAGCGTATGCCCTCACCACCAACCAACAGCGATCCCTCCACCGACTTTGTCCCATCCGCAAATATCGCCCTGACCCCATCATCCGTCACCTCATACCCCTTGACATGCCGATTCCACTGCACAAACTCCTCACACCCCTCCATAAACAACCTCCTCATATCACCTCTTGCGATCCCCACAATTTTATTCCCCCTCGAGGTAAGTACCTCTCTCGTCACCGTCTCATGATTCTGGCCCAGCGTCTCCCCCGTCAACGGGTCCACAGCAGAGAACCCCGCACCGCCCGTCTTCCCACAGGCATCGTAGAATTTCTCGAAGCCTTCGGGGCCGAGAACAGATTCTATAGCCGCGAGTCCTTCGGTCGAGAGGCGTAATCGGTAGCCTTGTGCGCGGAAGACGAGCGACGCGTCGCGTTCGAAGACAAGGAATGGGATCTTGGCGCGCAAGAGGGAGCGGCCGAGGAGGAGCGAGGCAAGGCCGCCGCCGGAGATTAGGACCGGTTTCTGTGGCATTGAGGGTGTCCAGTCGCAGAGCAGCGGGAGACGAAGGAGATCTTATACCAAGCCATGGTGTTGGCAAATGTAAAAAAAGGATGAATGATGGCCAAGGCGTCAGCGTCTGTCCCACGCCTTGGCCACCGCGAGGTGAGGTCAGCACGGAACGTTTTTGTCATCCATCGGAACCGGAAGATCGCGACATACGAGGCATACCATCAGCACTACTTCGCACGGCTTGCGTGATTCCTCATCTTCTGTCCCACAAACCTTGGCATTGCTCAATATGCAAAGCAGATGAGTCAAATTGCGATAAGATGGTGAATCATTATACTTCTCAAATAAAGGGCTTTTGCTTCACTCGACATCCAGATCCTTAAGCCCGCCTTGCCGCAGCCAGTACCTCTCCCAAGCTTTCGGCCATCTCTCCTCCTTCATCTGCCGGATCCACTCCTTGACTGCCAGTGGTTCTTCGCCTTCGATCCTGATCACTCCATCCTTGACGCCCTTCCAGCCCTTCATCGGGCCCTTGATGTAGTGATGGTTCTCACCGCAGAAGGTGGCCCACGGCAGCTGTGTGGGCTCTGTTGAGGCGTCCTTCGGGGCCTCTTCGGGTGCTGCATCTGATGGCTCGTCATTTGGCTTGTCTTCGGAGACTTCCGGGACCTTTTCAGCGCCTTCGGTTTCTAGCTTCTCAGCTGTTTCGGCTTCGGCTTTCTCGGGAGTAATCTCATTTGGCGTCTCCTCGGGTTCCTCCGGTTTTGCATCAGCTGAGACTGCAGTCAGCTCTTGCGAAGGTGTTTCGGAGGAAGTCTTCGCAGCGAGCTTGTTCCATGCGATGCGTTTACCATGGCATTCCTCGCACAGATCGGTATTGGGGCAGATCAAGCAGAGATAGAACGGCTCCGTCCACTTGGTGATATTGCGCCCGCAGTTACCATCGCATCCAACGCCAAAGTCTGCAATGTCTTGATCATCTTCAGGCTCCTGATCCTTTTTGTCTTCTGCTGCAGAATCTTCCTTGGATTCTGAATCCTCCGGCGAACCATTGGCAGTGACTGTCGATAGCGTTAGTAATGATTGAATGCGCACGACATGAAACGACTTACCCTCCTCGCTCGTGGCTGGTGTAGTTGTACTTGCTGGATCAGAGTCCTGCGTAGTCGAAGCAGGTGTTGTCGACTCGCTTTCCACGGCCTTCGCGGCCTCCGCAGCCACCGCAGCTGGCTCTACAGTGTCGCCAGGTGGAGTCTCTGCTTGCGCCTCATCTTTGGTGGCTGAATCCTCAGTAGCCTGGCCATCAACCTTGGCTGCATCGCCGTCACCATTTACAGATGGTGCCTTGGATCCAGCATCGCTGCCGTAGAAAATCGTACGATCCATAACGGAAAACTGCGAAGAGATTGTGATACGAGCATCACGCTCCAGCCCGTCCAACGAACTCAGAACCTTGGCCAGCAGACGTAGAGAGTCCCCATCATTCCACGAAACGCTGTCTTCAAGACCATCCATGCACGTCTTGAAGATGTTGTTCATGTACTTGTAGTACTCGCTAGCCGGACCCATGATGCGCAGCATGTTGGCGACAAGCATGCCAATGTGGGATTCACGGAACTCGTCGTCCGTCTTCATGCCAGGCAGCGATTTCATCTCTTCGAGCAAGGCGTCTTTGCTGACGGGATCCGGAGAGTAGCGGAACTGGGAGAAGATGATGTCGGCGAGTCCAAAGCGCACTTCTGACATGCGCTGGTTAAGGATATCTTCCTCCCATCCGTCGACCTTCGGCTGGAGGTTGAGAGCAGCGCGCATTGCCTCCTTGGCTTTCTCGAGATCGTCGAGGACCTTGTATTGATAGTCTGCAAGCGCGGCCTTCATGTTAAAGAGGAGCAGCGATCTGGGTGCCAGTGTCTTTTCATACGCGCTTAGCCACGCCAGAACAGTCGCAGATTCATTGCTCAGTTTCCCGGCGCGGAACATCCTCTCCAACGATGTCATGTCCGAGGAGTATCGTAGGCACTCTTCAAACCACAGTCCCCTCTCCTTCTCACTCCACGACTTCAAAACAGCCATCAGTCGCGTACCGTCCGGATCGGTCGTTTCGTCCAGGATGCTGGTCATCTGATCAAGCCAGTAGCCGTATATGGTGTTGTCTCCAGCCACCTTTCGTGCTTCGTTGTACATCTCCAGGGCCGCATCCTTATCATCAGCCTTGAAGTAGTGCACTGCCTTCAGGACGACAATGTACCATGGTGTGAAAAGGTCATCCAGCTGTTTCTTGATCGGCGAGTCGGGCTCAACTTTGAGGAGCGAGAAAGTCTCGAGGGCTTTGTCCAAATTGGTGATTGCGTTCTTGTAGTCGTTCCGCCAATGGTGGCCGTACATATAACCGAGCGTCAGGTACGTAGCGCCTTTCTCGAGAGGATCATCGTCCATCGTGTCCAGACTCTTCGTAACGAGCTCGATCCCTGCATCTAGCATCTTCTTCTTGCGCTCCTCATCCTCCTCTTCGTTCCCGTAGTAAAGCTGGATGCCAATGGCCCGCATCGTTTTGGCATCTTTGGGTACTTCACCGAAGGCATCGGCAACCGCATTGACTTGCTTTTCGAGGTCGTCCTTGATTTCGGTAAAGTGATCGGTCTGACGAGCATTAGTGACGGAAACCATCGTAGCCATTCTTGCTTACAATCTTCAATGCGGCTACGGCAAAGTTATACGCTTCGATCGAATACCAGACGTCATATTCCTTGAGCCAATTCTGAACGTGACCCCGGGCTAAAGGCAACAGAGTATTCTTCGGGTTCGCGCTGATGTCCGCAAGCCACGCTCTCATGTCCTCGTCGAAGGACTCGTCCGGCAAGGCAGTGGCCTTCGAAGTCCAGCTTGAGATCTGATTATACCATGGTTTGGCCGCCCCATCCTCACTTTCTGGGTAGAAGTCCTTCGGGAAAGCATATCTCTGAATTAAATTCGCAACGTTATTCTCATTGCCGGCGATCCGACGGATAGCTGTGAGCACGTCGCCTACGTCACTGGGTGTCGCCGATTTGAAGTCAAGCTCATGGAAGTGTTCGTACCAGTACTGGAAAAGGTCTGATCAGCTTCCGGACAGATGCTTTGGCGTGGAAGGACGTACCTTGACTGCATAGTCTGCGAGCTTAGGTTGCTCAACACCTCTGCCCTTTTGGGCAGAATCGACGAGTATTGAGACGCACATGGTCAATATGATCAGATGAGCATGGGCCGCGGGCGTCCGGAGGTCCTCTTCGCCGTGCTCCTCGACACTAACTGCCCTGAAATATTGTCGTAGTGAGCGCTCCTGAAAAGTCAGCGCCGCATTTCGATATTCTTCGAGATCATCGTCTTGCTCTTCGGCATGGTCATCGTTGTCGTCGTCCTTTAGGTCATCCTTGGCGTCATCTTCTGCATGCCGTGTGTGCGACAATTCCAGGATTCTGGACGACTGGTCAGTGTGTGTCAGTTATCTCAGTAGGAAACATACCTCGACGATCTACCAATGATCTCGTCCTCGATGTCGAAGTCGTCCTTGTTGATCGTAAGCTTGACAAGCTCAGAAGCTTCAGCAAGACTGAGTGAGCGCTTGGAGAACGCAAGCCAGGCGAACAGCCGTTTCAAGGCTTCGTACTGCTCTTTCGAGCGGTTTCGGCGGACATCGCTCAACATCAGCTTGTAGAGGTCATGTAGGCTGTCGGGGATCCTGTCCAGTTCTTTGCGGACGGCTCCTTCGCGGCCTATGAAGGAAAGTCTCCGGAGTACATGTTCGACGTACAGCATCCCTGAGCAGATGTTAGACCGTTGGTCTACACAGGTTCATCAACTTGTTCAACTCACCGTCGGCTTTGGCAGCGACTCTGCGTCGGATGAACTTCTTAGCGGCGTGACTGAACTTGTTGAGACGCGCTAGACTGTTCAGGCGGTTCGAAATCAGTGTTTTGATATCATGCAACGCCTTCTCCTTGGTGACTGCGATTTCAAGCGGATCAAAAACGTCCGTATCGTCAATCGCTTCGGAGCGACTTGTGAATAGGACATGCACCCTTGACTTGCTCTTTGCGAGATCGGCAAGGAATTTCAAGAACACCTCTTTTTGCTGGTCAAGTGCTTCGTCAAGGCCATCGAATATCAAGAAAAGCCGATCGCCCTCTCCAGTATGCGACGAACCACTGAATGGAGTCAGGAAGAACCGTTGCCAGGTCGTGAGATCCTTGGTCTTGTTGTCATCCTCCTTGAGACCCGCTGCGACTCGCTCCGCGTACTTGGTATTCGCTTCGGCTATTTGCAGAGCCGTGCATGCAAACGCATTCTGGGTGGATTGGAGGTAGGGAAAGTCCTCCTTGAAGTAAAAGTAAGCCACAATTGATCGCCCATCCTCTTGGGATCTCAAGTGCCTGATACCAGCATGGCTGAGGAAGGATTTGCCAATGCCTTCGGGGCCCTTGAGCCAAAGAATGGGGTTCTTGCCCTCTTTCCAGTCATTGAAGGACTGCTCACTCGCAAGCCAGTCACCGGTACGTTCTACGAATGATTCTTTCATGTCTTTGTGCTCAGCAGCCGTCTCTTTCTGAGCGTCCCTCCAGCTAGGAAAGTCGTCACCCTTTCCGTCGAAATGGTTCTTGATTTCTCTCAACATCTTGGACTTTTTGTCGGCAGGATCGCCCTTTCCGTTTCCTTTGCTCGGTTGCTTTCGTTTGTCTTTCTCTTGGTCGTCGGGCTTGATCTTTTCCACTAGGGCTTTCAGTATGTTGGCATTACCAGCGAGAAGTTTCTCCTGTGCCTCAGCTATCTCAGCAAAGTGCTGCGTTTGCGCACGCTGCAGGCCTTTGATGCCTTCATCAACATCGTCCAGTCTGCTTTCCACCCGCAAACTGCTCTCGTAAACCAAGCGCCAATCCTCTTGCTGCTCTTCGCGCCACCTTCGCAGATTCCGATCAATTTCGTCAGCCTTGTCACTGATATCGAGAGTCACGTCTTGCGTGTCCTTGATGGCTGCATAGCTGGCGAAGCCCACGGCGGATTCAAGCTCATCGATATTAGCCTGGAGATTGGCATATGCTGCCGCGAGACCTGGATCTTCGAAGTCCCACAGCTTGTTGAAGAATTCCTCTGCATAACCGTAAGCCAAATTCCTTTGGATGCTTCACAAACCATACTAAACCGCGAGTTGTCTTCGACCTTGGCCTCCACCATGCCACAAATGTCCAGCTGAGTTGAGAAGACGCGGACTATCGCGCTCTTCAGAGGGTCGGCATTGCCCGTCTTGCCCTCGATTAACGACAAGCGCTCGAAGAAGCGTCGCGTCTGGATAAAAAAGTTCTCGACCTTGTCGTACTCTGCGCGGACGCCAGCAAATGCCTGAGGCGTTTTAGTCGGGATGAATTCGACGATTGGTGTATACTGACCCCCAGCAGATTACCACACGCCGCAAAAACAATGCCCACAGGCATAGCTGGGGGGAAAGCACCAGCCGCAGCTCCCGCCATCTCCAAGCCCTTCATGCATTTCTGCATAGCGCCCAGATGGTCGCCAAACGCAGCTCGAACTTTGTCGACTTTATCACCTTTGTGTCGGAATCCTGCGAATTTTTCCGCTTTGCGATCAGCTACCTTCATGATGTCGCTCATGCTCATGGTCTTCATGTCTTCAAGATTGTGATTGCCTTCTTTGACCTTCTTCGTGTCCTTCAAATACTTGTGCACAGCTTGCGTAAACAGCTGGCCGAGATCCGTGGCCTCGCCATTTGATGGCCTGGACGCCATGGTGAGCTACGCCGTCAGGCCGCAGAAACTCACAGGCAATGACAGAGAATAATTGAGGCGAAATTTAGCGAAGGGAGAAGAGCGACGAGATGACGAAGCGAAAAGGAGACGAAGCGCGACATATATCGCCGCCTCGAGGGCCGCCGATGGCCTCGGCACAGCCAAGGCAACGGGCGGCCCCCAAGACCCACTGGCGAACGGTCCTCAGCCTTACAGCACATGCCAATTCAACCTTTGGCGCTATACCAAGCTGACATTTCGATGGACCTGGGGCGAATAAGCTTAAGCAAGCTAAGCCTAGGCCTGCATATGCCGGGGTGCTTGTCATGCTGGGGAGCTGAAGTCGAGCTGAGAGCGACGGAGCTGGAAAAGGCAGGCACATCGTGAGATCGCGAGTGGCTGTCGCAACCTCGAGACCGGTGAAGAGGCCGCCCATTTCGAGATTGATGCATAGGCATATAGAGGATATAATGGGATGACAGCTCGATGTCTGATGAAATCGAAAATGGAAGGGACAGGGACCGACGCGGGATCAGATGGTGCGGCCTAGTCATCCGCGCTAAGCCTATTCGAGCTAATGGGCGTTCGTATCCCCAAAAATATGTTGGGGCCAAAATCGGCCTCACACATCTCATAGTCTTGTCCTTCCTTTCGCCGAATAGTCATCGGCAGGATGCGCATGGTACCTGCAGCCCTATACTAATCAATAGGATATTCGAACCCTATGGGGTTACGAGTGGCGCATGACGTAAGACCGGCCCCTCCACAACACGCGGCGGAGGTCCTCTGGCCGGAACGGGACTGTTGGACTTGAGTTTTGGATAATGGAGTCGGAATAAGCTGTCATGAGTGTACTCAAGGCCGCTTACTCCTATTGAGACCTCTGGTCTGCATGCGTGTGCGTGTCTTTTCACCTTGAGTTTGACTCTGTCACCAGAAGATGTCCTCTGGATTGCTAGATTTGGCGTTAAGCCTGATCGCACTCAGGGTATCAGAGAGCTATTGACTCACAGCTCGCTTTGGGCCGAGCGTATGGAAAGCTTGAAAACGTCCGCAAAGTTGTGATGAGGTTGGTTCCCGTTGTGCAGGCGAGACGGCATTGACTCAACTGCCCTAGTGGCATCACTACGCAACAAAGATAAAACTCTCGAATCTGACAATCCCATTCAAAGTTCAGCAAACAACAATGACGCTACTTCATATCCTAGTTTATCAATTTGGAGTTGTCTTCGGCATTCGATTTGCCGGATGCGGAAACATTTCTTTGTTCACCGAAGCTATCCACTACCACAACCCTTCGCGCGGACCAGCAAAACCTTACTACCCAGTCTTCCCTCCTTCAACTCCACATACTCATCTCCCCAAAAATATGTCGCGAAGACCAGCCCACCACCGCGCAAGCGTCGACCTCTCCTTCCTCGACCGCCCATCCCAAGATGCCAATCCACTTTCCCAAGTCAGCAACTATGAACCGTACTCAGACACTGCCAGCGACTACTGGGACAACACTCCTTACATCCAACTCCTCACATCCTACTTCCGCTACAGCCACCAATACCACATCGTACGTCCCTCCACCACTCTCCCCTCCCAACTTAAGTCTTTCTAACCACGACCCAGTTCATCGTCTTCACCTCCCTCACCCTCACTCTCCTCAACCCTCTCCTCGTCGACCCTCCGACTCACCCCTCAACCTACCCCGCACCACTCCTTCTCACACCCTCTATGCTCCTCCTCCTCCTATACATCCACGCCAGCGCCGTAGGCGACTCGTCCAGTGTCCAAGCGCTCATGCCGCGCATCTATCTCCCCACCACCGATTCACGGTACGACGGAGGACACTTCTCCGTTTCCTTCGCCTACATGCTCCCCTTGGTAGCCGCTTACTGGATCGCGCTACTAGCACTTCTGCGCCTCGCTATCCGGGGTGCTGATGGCGTCGCTGGAGCTATGCACTATGCTTGGATGGCTTATGTCCTGGTTGGAAGTGAGTATTTCTTTCCTTCCCTGCGGTTGTCTGACCATGCGGTGTGGAGGTGGACGGGGCCGAAAAGCTTGGGGAGGATATGGGTTGGTTTTGTGATTTTTGTGTACGGCGGGGTGTTGTGGAGGTTCCTTGGGTCGCAGGTTGTGTCGCTGGGGAGTGTATTTGGGCTAGATCTGGGCGATACTTATACGGTTGCTGCATTTGTAGTTGCGGGGTGCGAGGTCTATCTTTTTGGGTCGAAGCTGTTGAATGTGGTGGAGGATGCTAGGAAGGGAAATGTAATGTTGATTTCCCCGGACGGCTACGAGGGGCAGGTTGGAGATGGTAATGGTGAGGAGGAGGAGGAGTGGCTGGAGCGGCCTGGCGACGGTATGTTCCCCATCCCATACTCCCTTTTTTTTTTCCAGACACCTAATACCGGTCAGAAATAAACGACCCCGGAATAAACCGTAATCTCCGTAAGGCCCCTTTTTCTCCAACCTCCCAATACTCTCCTCCACATACCTAACGCTACGCAGTGGCCGCCGACCCAACCATAAAGCGCAAACCCCGTAAGCCCCCTCCCCTCCCCTATCTTCGCTCCAACCCCCTAACACGCCACAGTCCTAAACAACCCGAACATCTTCTACGAGCCGCCCAAGAAATCCCTCACCCTCGACCCCTTCCATCGTCGCCGACCACCCGCCCCCGCCGCCAGACCCTCCTCTTCATCTTCCTCCGACGACCTCTTCCAACCCCCTCTCCCCCCCGACCCCCCAATCTTC
>JAFHBV010000428.1:0-33510 GCA_019022785.1 Pseudomonodictys pantanalensis | reverse complement strand
GGCCTCATCTCCTGTTGGAACGACTCGGAAGCTTGCCATCCAAAATAGGTAGGTGTGAAGGCTCGTGGAGATTGGGGATGCACTGTTGAACTGGGCGAGGATCTGTCACGTACATCAACCTCCATGCTCATTCCGCTGTTACATTCGCATCCCGGGCACAGTGCCAAGGTTTGGACTTCGTGAGGGCCGCCTCTTGGCTTCTGTAACCAATTAAGACTCCGTGGCCCTCCTTCGGAAGGCTGTCCCTCTCAAGGCCCAAACGGCACTGGAATCGATGCACCTTTCACGGATGACTTCCGCCTGCCGATTTTGTTCAAGGAGCACAAGCTCAGATTTGAGTAGTGACACTCAATGCATAGTCGAAATTCCCGATGGACCACCCTGGCGGCCTGACGTTGTACCACTGTGTCGTTCCTAAAGTTCCTGAGTGCACAGTAAGATTGTGTGGGGTTGCTGTGGCGCAGATCGGAGAACAAGTCGCCCTTTTTCGCCAATGTCCGTACTGTGCAGGACTCCGCAAGTCATCATGAAGAAAAGCCTCCGAAATGAAACAAAAACGTGGTTTGCGTGCATGGAGTACCAATTTGGGCCTTTCGAAAGAGAGTGGATTGGACCTGTCGTGGTGTGAGTTATTGTTGCCTAATGGGACCTGGGGAAGCGAATCTCAAAAGAACTGCGCAATCTGGGAGTTGACCCGTTCGCGAAGGATGCGCTGGTCGATTTTTTCGAAACAAGCTGACTTCGCCATGGGTTGCAATTCCACACGCCGGTCATCCGTCCAAAGTAGGGTGTTGTGAAGAAGCGAACCCGGTTGGCCCGTTGGGTGGAGGATCTCGTGCGGCTCTCCCGCCAGGTCTCGCTTGACTGCACCGCAAGGCCGCAGCCGCCGACAGCATGGCACCAGGAGACATTCATTCGGGCTCTCCATGTGCGCTACCGCTTGTGGAACAGATTCTCGGCAGGACTGCTTCGCGTTGTCATCGGCCTGACCGCCTCGTGTGTCATGCAAAGTGGAAATGGGTCAAGGAGAAGGAAAATTAGGCTGATCAAAATATTAAACACGTAAAGATGGAAGGTTAAACGTAGGACGCCAAAAATAAAGTCCGCTGCACGACAGAGGGTGGAGAGGGATTTGACAAGAAGAGCCGGGGACAAGGGGTTACGCATGATTTGCACCTCCTGGAAGCGGGCCAGATGCAGCTCACCAACCTGCAATTCCATTCTGCAACGCAGGTTTGGCCTAGTGAGGCATCTAGGCGTCGACGGAACTCACGAGGCCACACGCTCGTTAGGCGGGCGGCAACCTGCGGAGGGTGAATCGTGGCACGCGAAAAGAGTGGCACCGAAGGGAGCGAGTGGTCACACTGGAGGCAAGGAGAGCGCGAAAAAGGATGGACGAGGTCGAAGCGCAGGGCGAATGAGGTGGCAGAGGGTCGCGTTCGCGATGAAGGCTGGTGTTTCAGCTTGAAGGTGTGGCGATGGCTCCGGGGCACGCCAAAGTCCGTTGCGGCTAGATCCTGCCGAATTAAGGTTATCGATAGGCACTTCATCGTGCCTGCCCTGCTGGTCCCCAAGCGCCCCCCTGCCAGGGTCTCCGCGACGGCCTCTTGTCCACCCGGAGCCAGTCAGACTCTTCAGCTCCAGACGTCAAACCTGACGTCGCCCCTGACGAGGCCATCAACGCCCATCGCGCAGCCGTTCTCCGCGCGATGTTTCAAAACCAAAATCCGCTTTCAATCTTCCTCAGCCAATAGTGCCACCCGTGTACCTGCCGAGCCCCGACAAGTACGCAGGGTTCGCTTTCTGCAGCACCACACATCCTGCACTCCCCCTTCGCTGTCTAAACCATCTCAGGCACTGGGCCCGCCTGCCCCTTTGCATCGTCGCATGAGAGACTGCTCCGCAGCCTATAGCCTATGCTCTAGTTCGCCATGATCCGCCGTGGCACTGCAACTAAGGGGCCCTGCACAGCACGCCCGTTTACACTGACCGCCCAAGCCCGCCTAACGATGTGGTTTATAAAGACATCTGCCCGTCTCCCGTTGTTTCTCTCTCTATCGCAGGCTGACCACAGGCTTCTGTTTCGTTTCTCACTCTTGTCCATTTCTTCTCTTCTTGCTCTGGCCAGAGGCTGAGTATCCACTCCCTGAGTACCTCACACTCCTTTCTGCTGAACTTTGATTCCATCTCGAAGAGCGACTACGTGTTCTGTCTGCCCCTTGTCACCCCACTATCGACAAGCTTTTCTCTGGTAAGTAATTGTTTTTCATTGAAGACTATCAGCGCATATATATATACGTCTAGATACATTTACTGATAAGCTTCAGAACTCGTCTCTATACGTCGCATCGCTCAGCAGGTCTAGCGATTTCTCAGCATTACACGCTCGAACTCAACACACTCCTTCAACATGATGTTCACCTACACTGCGGCCGTTCTGGCTCTCGCCGCTTCCGCTTCGGCACATATGATCATGGAGTATCCGGTCCCCTTTGGAAAGTCCACCCTCAACCAGTCACCACTCGCACCCGGTGATTTCCCCTGCAAGCAGCGTCCCGGTGTATACGATGTGACCGAGATGAACGAATGGAACGCTGGCGAGACTAAGACTATTTCTTTCCTTGGCTCTGCCGTTCATGGCGGCGGTAGCTGCCAGTTCTCGGTCACCACTGATAAGGAGCCCACGGAGAAGTCTCAATGGAAGGTCATTCAGTCAGTCATCGGCGGCTGCCCTAGCAATGTCACCGGCAATCTTCCTGCCGATCCTTCTGGGCACGGCGCCGCGACATTCCCCGTCACTATGCCCAAGAACATGCCAGGCGGCCAGTACACATTCGCATGGACATGGTTGAATAAGGTCGGCAACAGGGAGTTCTACATGAACTGCGCGCCTATCAAGGTTGGTGGCGACAGCGCATCTGCTTCGGATGCATCGGCTGCTCTCGGCTCCTTGCCTGACATGTTCGTTGCCAACGTGCCCGACACCAGCTGCAGCACCACCGAGGGTCAGGATTTCGAGTACCCGAATCCTGGTAAGAACGTCGTCACGGGTGCCTCTGCTGCTCCTGGTTCTGCTCTATCTGGTGCTGGGTGCGCTTCAATGACCGCGATGGGTGCTGGTGCTGGCAGCATGGGTTCTCCATCTCAGCCTACTGGCTCCCCTAGCCAACCCTCTGACGCACCCACGGCTCCTGAGCCTACCTCTGCCCCGGCCGGAGAGCCCGCTCCCTCCAACCCTGGTGGTGTCTTCGCTCCTGGTGCTTCTTCTGGTGGTGCTCCTAAGGCCACCCCGATCGCTGCCCAGCCTACGCCTGCCCCGTCGAATCCCGAGCCGACTGGTTCCCCGTCCGCTCCGTCCGCTCCATCGACTCCTTCGTCTGGCGACTGCACTCCATGTAACAATGACGGTGCTGTTGTCTGCATTGGCTCCGACTCATTCGGTCTCTGCAACCGCGGCTGCGCTGTTGCCCAGGCTCTCGCTGCCGGCATGACTTGCTCCAACGGCTCCATTACCCGTCGCGGCATCCGCTTCCCTCGCGCGCACCTCCACCGCCGCCACGGCTCCCAGCTGATCTAAGCACGGTACCTAGTGTGGCGGTGAGGATCTTCCAACACAAACGCATTTCTAGGAGTTGTTGGTTCAGGCTGCGCACTTGGAGCGTGTAAAAATACCCAGGGGTTTTTTTGCTTGTATATATCGCATTTGCATTTTTCTTCTCTTCCGCATTGACGCCAGGCCTAGCTTGGACGCCACCTTTGGACAACTTTTTGTATAGTTTCTATTTCTTTCATGACGGACTGGGTGTTGAGTACCTGAGGCCGCATGCCCTCTTTCGCTTGAAGCCTTGTGGTTTGTCTTGCCCTTGCAGGTGCAGCATCGTACCCTGTGTACAAAAAGATCGGATCTGAATACATTCATTCAATATTCGACGATGTACTGTATCCACGTGACAGTCTTGACTTGTTAACTCATGTCTGCAGCAATACCTAGCTTCTTGGCGTTTCATCGTAAATGCCATGCGATTCGTGAATCCTATTGCTAACAGCTCAATTAGAGGGCATGTGAGGCCCCAACCTGAGGCCACAGTGAGTAGAACCAATGCACCGCTTCTGCACGGCTGCTGGTCATATACCTGATCAGCCTGCAAACCTTGGTGCCTCAGGCCTTCAGGCAACGGCCCCAGGCAACTGACGTTCGTCCTCGGCATGCGGCTTCCTGATTGGCACTCGCAGCTGCCAAGCCATGTCATCCCCTCCAGCTCGACGCCTTAGGTTTTCCCAGCCCTACAGCTTCAGCCAGCGCAACAGCTCGAGCACGCGACGACAATTATCAGACACGCCGCCCGTCCCTTCACTCAGTCTCCCCTCGCCGGTGCAAAAAATATTGTTTTGTTCCATCATCAAGCGCGAACAGGAGCTTGGGCCTCGTTTCACCCGCCGCCACCCAAGGGCCCTCCCCACTCGCCCCTCGTTGCCTCCTCCTCGTAACTTTCTCCCACGCCGCATCCGCCTCTCCCCTACAGACTCTGCCCGCCATGGATAGCAATCAGCCAGGCTTCGACCAGTCCAAATACCTTGACAATGCCATCCGCGCCGTGCAGGAGAAGAAGCCGCTGCCTGAGATCGACTTCACCCTGCACACCATGGAGGACGGTACTCAGGTCAGCACCCTCGAGCGAGTCTGCAAAGGTACGAATATCCCATTTCTGTTCACATTTTGCGCGCGGCCATTGCTGGACGCGTGCGACCGCGACGTACATTGCGAGCTGAGCTGACCCCGCCGCTACCGCCAGATGTCCAAGCGCCCGCCTTCCACCCACCCACACAGGAACAGTTCCTGTCGCCGCACGATCGCACAAAGCCGAACCTTCAGTTTTTGAAGCAGCATTTCTACCGCGAAGGTCGATTGACCGAGGACCAGGCGCTATGGATCATACGGAAGGGCACGGAGATCCTCAAGTCGGAGCCCAATCTGCTGGAAATGGACGCGCCCATCACCGTGTGCGGTGACGTCCACGGGCAATATTATGACCTTATGAAGCTGTTTGAAGTGGGTGGTGACCCCGCCGAGACGCGCTACCTCTTCTTGGGAGACTACGTGGACCGGGGTTACTTTAGCATAGAGGTTCGTATTTGGGTGGCGAATATGCGCGGGTTGAGCTAACCATGCCAGTGTGTCTTGTATCTGTGGTCGCTGAAGATATGGTATCCCAACACCCTGTGGTTGCTGCGCGGTAACCACGAGTGCCGACATTTGACCGACTACTTCACCTTCAAGCTCGAGTGCAAGCACAAGTACTCGGAGGCCGTCTATGAGGCCTGCATGGAGTCTTTCTGCGCTCTGCCGCTTGCCGCGATCATGAACAAGCAGTTTTTGTGCATACATGGTGGGTTGAGCCCAGAGCTCCACACGCTAGAGGACCTCAAGAGCGTAAGTTCGATATGGACAGCTGCCGGAGCCAGGTGCTAATTCAGCGCAGATTGATCGCTTCCGGGAACCACCCACCCACGGCTTGATGTGCGATATCCTGTGGGCCGATCCGCTCGAGGAGTTTGGACAAGAGAAAACGAACGACTTCTTCGTGCACAACCACGTGCGAGGGTGCTCATACTTCTTCTCGTACCCCGCCGCATGCGCGTTCCTCGAGAAGAACAACCTACTCTCCATTATTCGCGCGCACGAGGCCCAAGACGCCGGCTACCGCATGTATCGGAAGACTCGGACCACCGGCTTCCCGAGTGTAATGACAATCTTCAGCGCGCCCAACTATTTGGACGTGTACAACAACAAGGCTGCTGTTCTCAAGTATGAGAACAACGTGATGAACATTCGGCAATTCAGTAAGTTGGGTTAAAGTGCTGCTATTGCCTATCTGCTTATCGTACATAGATTGCACACCCCATCCCTACTGGCTTCCCAACTTCATGGACGTCTTCACTTGGTCCCTTCCTTTTGTTGGTGAGAAGAGTATGTATACCAGGCTTTCCTTTACATAGGCATAATTTAACCTTTGCAGTCACCGACATGCTCATTGCAATCTTGAATACCTGCTCGAAGGAGGAGCTTGAGGAAGAGACACCCAGCTCTTTGGCGTCCGGCCCGGCGTCCCCCCCTCTCACCGCCAACATGGATCCCGAGTCGACGGAGTTCAAGCGACGAGCTATCAAGAACAAGATTTTGGCCATTGGCAGGCTCTCTCGCGTATTCCAGGTTCTGCGTGAAGAATCTGAACGGGTTACTGAGCTCAAGACAGCATCTGGAGGCAGACTTCCCGCCGGTACTCTCATGCTCGGAGCCGAAGGAATCAAGCAGGCCATCCACAGCTTTGAAGATGCCCGCAAGGTCGATCTCCAGAACGAACGTCTCCCACCGAGCCACGACGAAGTAAGGAAGTCGCAAGAGGTCAGCAGAGAGCAGGCTCTCGAAAAGGCTACTAAGGAGGCCGAGAACGATGCCGGCCTTGCAACAGTCGCGCGAAGGATCAGCATGTGAGTACATCTCAGCGACAGCATGAGATTTGCGCTAATCGTTTGCAGGTCTTCCGGATCTGGCCGCGGCCGCAGGGGCTAACCACTGGTTGGAGTAGGATGGCTCAAGTTGATAATTCGCTCTGGCTCTAATTTTGTCTTTCGGCTGGCATTGTCGGTGTCATCAATATACCACAAAGAGGCGTATTGCAGGCCACAGGCCGGGACCTAGAGGAGTGACCCGTGACACGATGAATGATGGTAATTGCTGGTCAAGTTTCGGTGCTTAGGATCAGCGTACATGGAATGAAAACGAATATGAACCATTGCATGTTGGAGTTCTTGGTGAACACAACTGCCATGAGGCTTACACTGAAGGCTGATTTGTGGGTCGCTCCTTCCTGCAAGGCGGAGCCGCGGTTAGCAATACGGCCCGATCATTGATCCGCCATAGCTTTGACCTCATCGTGAAGTTCATTCCCAGGAATGGTATCCTTCAACCCGATGCCTCCATGGGTGGCTTCCGTGCTGCGATCGATCATCCTCCATAGGAAAGCAGCAATTGATCGGTCTTCCTTCTTCCTTCGTTGCTGCAATGCGCCCGTCTTGAGAGCTCCGCACCTCCGCGTTCGCGCCGCGTCAACATACGTCTCCCCAACCACGATCAATTACCGACCGAATATCCCGCCGAAGAATGAAAAGCTACACACTGCATTATCGGCACTAAGTAGTGCAGCGGAACAGTATGTCAACCTGAGTCGGCTACAATTTGCGCTCAGAGGACTGGAGACGGAGAATGCGGTTACTAGGATAGCTGGTACGGTATACGCGCAATGGGCCGCGAAAATGCATTAGATACGGCAGGCTGACTGAATGGTAGTACTTGGGTTGAATGGCCAGCTTAGCGCACAGCGGTTGGCGCGACTCCTGTTTGCAGATCCGCTGAGCGAGGAAGAAAAATGGGAGAAAGAGCTTGGACAGGCGGACGTGGGGAACGAGAAGGCCGTTTTGCTGCGGTAAGATATTCTAATGTCTGGGGCCGTAGGGGAGCGTTGACAGTAATGGCAGGTTCGGAAATGAACCCGAAGCGCATCCACCCAGTCCACTATGCAGGACACTCGCCGTTCCGTCGAAAACGCTCGGGTCGCATAGCCTCGAAATCCTCGTATCCACGTTGGACGTCAATGTCTCGCGCGCCATCGCCTCACCGGCGACAGAAACCTCGACGGACTCAGTTCTCGTTCCAAAATTACAAGTTACATCTACCCGAGGCCTCCCTGTTCCCTATCCAGTGCACAAGGCATTGGTTCTTGGGAAAGGATTAGACAGCGCGGTTGCCTATGGCAAGTTCACATCAGATATACCTCGAGATGCAGGGGACGTGATCAAGGTGGCCATCGATCTACCTCCACTTGCGCAGGAGGCAGAAACCGCCGACTCCTCCACGACCATCGTAAACCTCTCCACCGCCGACTCCGGTCTCTCCACCATCCGTACATCCATCGTCAACGCCACGGCCTATGAACACGCCTGGTTCGCATCCGGGCTCCCCTCCCTCTCGTCCTGGCTGCTCGCAGGCCTCACGCCAACAGAACCCATTAAACCCGCTCACCGCGCACTTATAACCTCGCTCCTCGACGAGATCGAAGCAACGCTCGCAAAAGAAGATGCCCAGTATCTCGCACTGCTCGCGTCCTCGCCGACCCAAGGCTCTGTTGCTCAGGAAATGGTGACGGAGCTGGAGACATGGGCGGAGAAGGCGCACACAGAGCTGCGAGATGACTTGGACGAAGCATTTGCGGGAAAGAACTGGAGGAAGTTGGCGTGGTGGAAACTCCTCTGGCGCGTCGACGACGTGACCATGATCACGGAAGAAGTACTACAAAGGCGATGGCTAGTGCAGGCGGAGAAAGACGCTGTGTATCTCGCAGGACGAATGAAGCAGGCCGGTTTTCCGGACGAGCTGCCTGTAATACCCGTCGAAGACATCGAGCCCGAAGCAGCATCTACAGACGCCCCAATTCCTGCCGAAACCCCAAGGACCGAGATCTCAACAGAAGTGAAGAAGCAAATTCCCTGGCCGACCGTCCTATCCAGCACCCGGCTCTCCCTCCTCACAACCACCATACCACCGCTACAAGCCCTATCGCAGCGTCTCCTTCTCGAGACACTCTCCACAACCTCCGTCGCCTCCGCTCTTAGCGCACTTCTCTACGTCAGCGTATCCACAGTCTCGGTGTTCGAAGCCGGCGGCATCGCGGCACTGGGGTTGATGTGGAGTCTGAGACGGATGCAGAGACTGTGGGAGGGCGCGAGGGAGATGTGGCAAGGAGCAATCAGGGAGGAGGGAAGGATGTGCTTAAAGGGGGTGGAGGAGGTTGTTAGGGGGATCGTGAAAGGAACCGTGGAGGGGCAGAAGGGAGGGGTCGTGAATGGACGGGTGCAAGAGAGGAAGAGGGCAAGGAAGGCTGTCCAGGTGGTTAGGGAGGCGTTGGAGAAGATGAAGTGAGAACGAGAGGGAGGATGAGCGGGTGTAAATTACGTGTTCGCATAATCTGTATATGGATCCATCCGTACATCATGCTGCGTTGTCAGCATTTGTGTAGTCATAGGAATCACGGCATAGTGGAATTGATGTGTAATCAAGTTCGATTCAAAACTGCATGAGCGGATGAATACTGGTAGAGCCCTGTGCCAGCGGCCGCCGTAGCGAGCCCAATCTGGATGCCATTTAAACGCCATCCCGAAGTTTTTAAAACTCCTGATCCATCAGGAAGAACCGCTACTCCAGTGTGGATGAAGCCTCCGCGCCATCGGAAATAGAATTCACAGATGCCGAGCCAGATGAAGGAGACAAGCCAGAGTGTGCAAGGAGAAATGCAGCAGTGGTGGAGAAAGGGCGTGGAGCAACCGCGAGGGAGGATAGAAATTGTCTTCGGTGAATGGATTTCACTTGGGAGCAGGCCCGGGCGCGGAAGAAGACGAGGTGAGTCTAGTTGTTCGTTTACCGAGACGGCGTAGACCGTCCGCGGTGGTGGTTTGTCTTCCTGAGTTTTTCGGTATCAGGCGACAAGCGAGCCACCTCTTTCCTCATACCAAGGTGCCAGGCTGCAGGCGGAACCAACTGCTGACAGCAACATGACCAGCAAACACGAAGCAGACTCAGATGAGGAGGAGCTTAGTCTGAGACATTGCCATGGTTGGTGCTCTGCGTTGTGTAGTGGACCAGCTTTTTGGCTGGCTGGAAGATCTGTAATTGATTGTCCTCGGCGGCGGCGGCCATGACCCAGGGATCGTTCTTGTTCCAGTCGAAGTCGCAGATACGGTTGGTGAAGCCGCCGTGCATGAAGAGCCTGTGGGATTGTTAGCTTGAGAGCAGATATAGTCGAGGGCGGGGTGAACATACAGCTCAGGCGGACCATCTTCGATCTCGTCGGGGGTCTGCTCCTGTCCAATCAAGGCCATATCCCAGAAGTTGATGCGGCGGTCATAGCCAGAACTTGCGAGGATACCTTCATCGTGTGGATGCCACTGCAGACCTACAACATTACCTTTGTGGCCTTCGCAGGTGTGTACGGGCTTCTCGTGACATCGCAGGTCCCAAATGCGGACTGTTCTGTCAGCTGAACCAGTGGCCATCATCGATTCAAAGGCAGGATGCCAGGCAACGCAATTGACGGCATCGTCATGAGCTTGCACGCGTTTCAAGGCCTTCTTGGTGGATGGCAGGCGCGTGTCGATGAGTTGATACGTGAGGTCGTCGGATCCGCTGAGGAGGAAGAAAGCGTGGATTGGGGAATACTGGACGTCGTTGACTGTCGCACTGTGCACCGTATAAGTTGTGGTGGGTGCAATGGTCTTATTGCCCTTTGTGAATCCGCTCTTGATGTCCCAGGTTCTGACCGTGGTGTCCTCGCTTCCAGTGGCTAGGTGACCCTCTTCCAGCGAGTTCCAGCTCATGCCAAATCCCTCCTTGGTGTGACCAACGAGCTCCGCCTCGAATTGAATGGTGCCGTCGTTCTTGGGGACCATGGGATGCTTCGTTCGGTCGAAGACGAGCACCCTGCCGTCGTTGCATAGCGTCGAGATGATCTCGGGGTTCTGGGGCTGGTAGCGGGCCTTGTTGACCTCGCCCGGATGATTGATCTTCTGCACTATCTTGAAGTCGAATGGCCTCTTTGCGTTGCCGAAGCCACCAACCTCCCCGCGCTGCTCATCAAGTTCTGCGAGCTCTGGGGTGGCGGGGTTGGGTATCTCGACATGTGCAATTTGGAGGTAATCTTGGGCTTGCCCAGATGTGTTGGTACCGAGGATGAGACGGTGCTGGCTGAGGTTGGTGCCGTCGACCCTGGAAGCTATTTAGCATGTGCTGAACAGCTGGGAGAGGTAGCCCACGGTTTCTTGTCTGGCAGCCACTGCGTGGTGAGGGTGGGCCACTCGACGGCCTTGCCGAAAAGAATATCGTAGAGGAAGACCGAGTTCTTCTTCCATATTTTGTACTCCTCGTTGATGACCTTGTTCTCAATCGCCTGCTGTTCGTCGTCCATGATGTCGCCGGGAGCGTCTGGCTGCGTTAGTTTCATTGCGCTGTTGAAGTTGGCGATGGACGCACCGCTCATGTGGTCGTCCATCTCTATGCAGCAAAGGAGAGGAATACTGTGGTTGATAGGAAGGAACGGTGATAGAATTCGAATTCGGGAAGTGGCCCTCAGCTACTGTGGAAGCGACGACGCGCCCACGGTTTAGGGTCGCGTCCCGCACGTGATAGCTCCGCTGTCGCTTACCTAATATCGCGTTTGCGACTGCTCATACATCGTGTCTGGCCCGTACAAACTTCGACTCTTTGAAGACCTCTGCGTCGCGAACCAACCACCCGCCTCTCTTACCCTCCCTGCGCCAAGCGCCTTGTGCGCACCTCTTCCTCCCTCCCCTCTCCCTATACTTTTCCGCCGTTCAAATTGCATCTCAGACTTTCAGCCTTCACTCGAACGCCACCCAGCACCTTTCAAGAGCTATCTCTAGAGAAAGGCAGCAAGCATGGGTGTCCCCAAGTTCTTCCGATGGATGTCGGAGCGGTACCCCGCCATCTCCCAGCTCATCGCCGAGAACCGCATCCCAGAGTTCGACTGCCTTTATGTTGGTATCCGAAGCCTTCCCGTGTGCTGCAGCTAACCGCAACCTTACCAGCTGGATATGAACGGCATCATCCACAACTGTACCCACAATGACTCGGACGGCCCGACCGCGCGCATGACGGAGGAGCAGATGTTCATCGCCATCTTCAACTATATCGAGCATCTATTTGGCAAGATCAAGCCTAGGCAGCTCTTCTTCATGGCCATCGACGGCGTCGCGCCGCGTGCGAAGATGAACCAGCAGCGTGCGCGCCGCTTTCGAACCGCTCTCGACGCTGAAAATGCCCGAGAAAAGGCCATAAAGGAGGGCATAGAGATGCCCAAGGAGGACCCGTTCGACAGCAACTGCATTACCCCCGGCACTGAGTTCATGGCGAAGCTCACCCAGCAACTCAAATATTTCATCAACAAGAAAGTCTCAGAGGACGGCGACTGGCAAGGCGTGGAAATCGTCTTGTCCGGCCACGAGGTTCCTGGAGAAGGAGAACACAAGATCATGGAGTACATCCGTCAGGCCAAGGCGCAGCCGGGCTACGACCCAAATCGCCGACATTGCCTGTACGGCCTGGACGCCGATCTCATTATGTTGGGTCTGCTGAGCCACGACCCGCATTTCTGTCTGCTCCGAGAAGAGGTCACATTCGGTCGGCAGAACAAGCAGAAGTCCAAGGAGTTGGAACACCAGAATTTTTACCTGATGCATCTTTGCATAGTGCGCGAATACTTGGAACTGGAGTTCCAAGAATTAGAGGAGCCGGGCGCTCTCGGATTCGAATTCGACATGGAACGTGTCATTGACGATTTTATCCTCATGGCTTTCTTCGTTGGCAACGATTTCCTCCCCAATCTACCGCATTTGCACATCAACGAAGGCGCTTTGGCGCTCATGTTCAACGTTTACAAGACGGTCTTGCCCAAAGCAAAGGGCTACATCAACGAAGGCGGCGTGATCAACATGGAGCGGCTGGCCCTTCTTCTAGACGAGCTGTCGCACGTTGAGTACCGCCATTTTGAATCGGAGAATGCAGATGCTGCATGGTTTAAAGGCAAGCGACTAGAGAAGGAAGACGTGATGGAGCGAACGAAGAAGCGGGGCCAGATTGTGATGTCGACTGATCAGCAAAAGTTGTACCAGAAGATGAAGAGCTTTATTGGTACATATCTGGATACCAAGGACCTAACGCCTTACAATCTTCCCGTAAGCTTGAATGCCGGAGACCGGAAGTTTGTCCAGGAGTTCGCCGATTCCGTGCGATTGCAATGGAAGATGGTTCAAGACGAAGGAAATCGCCACCTTCAACTAGCATTTCCCCCAAACGTGAACGACATGGACGACGACAGCGATGACGATGAAGAAGCGAAGAAGGCCATCTTCCGGGTCCTGCAGAAGTACGAAAACGCCAAAGTCGTGGACATTTCTCCCGAAGAAGCGCAGACGGCCATGGAAAAGAAATACGAGGAGAAGTTCTTGGCTTGGAAGGACCAGTACTACAAGTCCAAGTTTGAGTGGGGTCGGGACAATGAAGAAGAGCTGAGGAAACTGACAGAGAACTACGTGCAGGGTCTACAGTGGGTTCTCTATTACTACTACCGTGGAGTTGCATCTTGGCCTTGGTTCTACGGATATCATTATTCTCCTATGATCTCCGACGTCAAGAAAGGCTTGAACGCAGATATCGATTTCAAACTCGGCCAGCCATTCAAGCCCTTCCAACAGCTGATGGGTGTGCTTCCGGATCGAAGCAAGAAAATCGTCCCTACCCCATACCATCCTTTGATGACCCACGCGGACTCTCCGATCATCGACTTTTACCCGCGAGATTTCAAACTCGACATGAACGGGAAGAAGATGGAATGGGAAGCTGTGGTGAAGATCCCGTTCATTGAAGAGGACCGATTGCTGGCAGCCATGGCGACGAAGGATGATGAGCTTACCGCAGAGGAGAAAGCTCGTAATTCGTTTGGTGTGTCACTGAAATTTACATACTCCAAGGATCTGGACTTTGTTTACCCATCGTCTCTACCCGGCATTTTCCCCGATCTACCGCACTGTCACTGCATCGAGAATATCTTCGAACTGCCTACCATGGATGGACTTGAGGTCTACGTTGGCCTTATGGATGGCGTCAAGCTCGGAGAGCATTCTTTAGCCGGCTTCCCTAGCTTGAAGGTTCTTCCCTTTCATGGAAACCTAGAATTTGCTGGAGTGAGCGTGTTCCAGCAGGACAGTAGAAACGAGAGCATGGTCGTCAAACTTTTGGACATAGAACGACGGAGTAGTATTGCATATGCGAAGGAGCGATTAGGCAAGGCCGTACACGTCGGATACCCCTTCCTTCAGGAAGCCAAAGTGGTGAAAGTCTCAGACGAGCTGTTTGATTACGTCCTTCCGAATACGGGACCAGCTGCACCCGTAGCTATCCCTCACGAGACGAAGGCCATATCCGACTGGAAGAAGATGGCGAACAGAATCGAAAGCACATACAACAAGCGCCTTGGTATGTTTCCCGGAGAAGTTGAGGCTCTTGTGCACGTGGAAATGCTCAAAGGTCTTCAAAAGACTGATGATGGCGCAACCATCAAAGAGTATGGCGTAATTTCTGGGTTGCAGATTGAGTACGCAATCCAGACTGTTGTCGACGAGGTCATCAGCGCTGATCCGCGCTTTTTGGAGAAAGAGGCATTGCCCATTGAAGAGGAGTTTCCCGTGGGATCGAGAGCATTCTATCTCGGCGACTTCGCGCACGGCCGCCCTCTCCAGATCCTCGGGCATAAAGGCAACAAGGCCGAGATCATAGTCGCCAAGATGAAGAAGCCGGAGGCTGATTTTGGCCGTGAAATCGCCTACAAAGCTGAGCATCTCACGCCTTATTACCCGTCATATGTTGTCGCACGTCAACTTCACATGCCTCCATTAGCTCTATCGAAGCTGACCGCCTCCTTCAACGTAAACTCAAGCGGGCTGAAGCTGAACCTTGGGCTGAATCTCAAGTTCGAAGCGAAGAAGATGAAGGTGCTCGGTTATTCCAGGAAGTCGGCGAACGGCTGGGAGTACAGCCAGAAAGCCATTGATCTGTTAGCGCAGTACATGATCAAGTTCCCCGACTTCATTGCTGCCATCATCCAGAATCCTACGGGCGATGGCTGGGAGGATACCGACTTTTTCCCGCGCGAGATTGCGAAGGAGAAGGTCAAGGAGATTGGGTCTTGGTTGAAGGAGCTGCAGACCAAGAGCTTTGAGAAGGTGCCCTTGGATGCGGAGCAGCTTGATTCGGATGCTGTGAAGATGATCGAAGAGGCTGCGGACGCTAACTTCCCACTCACACAGGATGTTGTGGCCACCAAGATCGGGAACGTGCCACGCCATGCCATCTTGAAGCCATCGGACGCAGAGCACCGCCTCGGAGCTCAGACGTTCACTCCTGGAGATCGGGTTGTCTACGTGCAAGACACTGGCCGTGTCCCAATCGGGTCTTGCGGTACCGTCATTGGAAAGACGCGCACGGCACGAACGATGCTTTTGGACATTGTTTTCGACGCTACCTTCATGAGCGGAACGTCTTTGGGTGACCGTTGCTCTCCGTTCCGTGGCTCGACCGTCCCTGCATCGGCGGTCCTCAATTTGACTGACAAGCAAGTCATCTCGTACTCGGCCGCTGCCGCCGCCAAAATGCCACAGCAAACTCAGACGCCGCTTACCGTGCGTGGAGTCGGCACCTCCGGCGGCCCTAACCTAGTCCCGGCCAGCACCCCACCTCCATTGAGCGGTTCGTGGCGAGGAGCATTCGGCGGTGGAAACACCAATGGTGCTCGTGGCGGTGGCCCCAACGGAGGCGCGCGCGGACGAGGTGGTGGCTTTGCTCCACGAGGAGATTCGCACGTGCAGAACGGAACCCAAAACCAGCAACAGCTACCCTTCCACGGTGGCCCACCACGCGGTGGACGTGGTGGATTTGCACCTCGAGGACAGTCCAACGGTCCCCAGAACCAGAACGTCAATCCCAATGCACGCGGTGGCCTGGGCTTTGCTCCGCGTGGACGTGGTGGGAAGCCCAATCGAGGCGGGTTCACGAATACTGACATGAATGATCCTACCGCTGGTGTTGTCGAGAACAATCCCAACTTCCGCCCGCAGAGCTACAACAATGTACCTCCACCGCCTAGTCTGGATCCATGCAGGGGTCGGGGACGCGGTCGGGGACGTGGTGGCTGGCGCGGCCGTGGTGGACCTAGGGGTGGTGGACAGGCTGCTGCACCGCAGCAGTAAGATGAAGGCGATGAGATTCTATATTTGCGTGCGTTCTTGCAGTCATGATACCCTCGGGTGTGTGTGCATGTCTGGTAGAAAGTATCGGATTTGGATGGAATTGCGGGAATTGTGCTCGCGGGTGGTGGTGCGATGGTTGAGGTCTGTGGACGCTTGATATAGGTCTCTTGCGCTTAGCGCATATATACGAATTGCATTGCTATTCGCACATCTGGTTTCTCTTGCCTATCGTGAACACGTGGAATCATCAACGTGTCTTAAACGAAACCGCAGTTTCGTTGAGGGTTCGAATTCTAATGCCAAGCCTTCCTTGCTCAATAGGGCTGACGTCTGCGCTTCAGAGACGTGTTCGGACCTCCGAGCCCACTCCGCAACTTGAGATTCGCTCAACCCTCCACCACCCTCCAACACACAAATCAACCGCCCAAAATGCACTCTACGCTCGTGCGAGTGCAGAACGTCTTCGGGTTCTTCACCACGGTAGCCTTCAGCGTCGCAGCTGTGATTGCGCTGTCGACGTTCATACACCCGCAGACACCGTCGGCGTCGATACAGCTACGGAACGTCCAGGTGTATGTTTCCTACCCCAAACATGATTTATATGGGTGCAGCTTTGGAGAATGGATCGAAGCTAATAATACACAGGGTTAAGGGCCGTCCGCACTACTACAGCTACAAGAAGGAGGAATATGCGCACATCAAGTTCGATCTGGACACAGGTCCGTCCTACCCAGCTACCACCACCTGTCCTCAACCCTCCCTCCCACGCATGAATTTGGCTCACAAAAGCTCACGAAAGCGTAAACAGATCTCTCCACACTCTTCAACTGGAACACAAAGCAAGTCTTCGTCTACCTCAAAGCAACCTACCCCTCCAAATCCCCCTCCGAACCCGCCTCGGAAGCCATAATCTGGGACGCCATCCTCTCTGGCTGGGCAGCACCCTGGCACCAAAACTACTTCATCCACCCCTCCCCGAAATCCTCCACCGCCAAGAAAACCTCCAAAAAGTCCAAATCCTCGACCCCGAAATCGAACCACGACTCCCCCTACGAGCGCGGCATCATAAAGCTCTCAAACCAGCGCCCAAAATACCAAATCACAGACATCAGTGGCAAGTTGCAGAACAGGACCGATGTGAAGCTGGAGCTGGGCTGGAACGTGCAGCCGTGGGTTGGCGCGATGATTTGGGAGAATAGGGAGGATGTGGGCATGTGGAAGGGGCTTGTGGGGGGTGAGAGCGAGACGTTTGGGTTTCCGGAGATTGGGGCGAAGAGGAAGGCGGGGGAGAGGTTGGAGACCGAGAAGGGGAAGGAGGGGCATCGGTTGATGGCTGGGGAGGAGCAGCCGAGAAAGAAGAATGTCTAGGGGGAAGAGAGAAGTGCGGACGAAAGGCAGGCACATGTGGGCGGGTCTTCTCAAAGGCATGGGCTGTACCAGGCAGTATGTATTATCTGGGCTTGGGCAGGAAGGATAGTGGGCATACTATCACAATAGAGTTCGTTCAAAGACTTCAAAGAGCAGAGCCAGTAAAAAAAAGTATTCAAAAGGAGTGTGGAGAGCTTACACTGCTATCCATATAGCTCTACCCGGGCAAATCACAGCGCAAGAGCATAGTCCTACCGGGCGATGAAACTTGATGGATAAGAATGTGAATTGTAGGCCATGGGAAGCATGTGGCTGCTCTTTATTCCGTCTTGCACGACCATTTAGGACCAATGGCTCCGGATCAGCGCCTGCTAATGTGCAGGTATGACGTCCGTATAGATGGATATATGTGGACGATAAGCTTGCTTGTGGATTGGGCGAGCGGGAGATCAAGGTTGTTGACGCCTGAAATGTAAGATGTCTTGCCAGACGCGAAGGCCTTCCCAGCTTGTCGATTGAGGCCGACAGCGCGCATATCGTAGGATCTACGATGAATTGGTCGAGAAGGTGCAGGACTCTTGGGCGGGAAGGTGCAGCATGCTCAGTGGTGGCAGCTCCACCACCATATATCCCTCAGGAAGCGTGTATAGCCACACCAAGACCGTCGACACGTCGAAACAGCCAGTCGATCGTGCACAATTCACGCATAAGCCGCCCTCCTCTTGTGCATACTGCCTCGACGCGGTCCTCCGCAACACCATGACGGGATCTTGCAGACCATCCTCGGTTGAAACGCGGCTCTGCGCAGCAGCAACCACTCGACAGCCTCAGCTAACCCCACAGATGCACCACTATACCATCTCTCCTGTCGCTGTGACAGGCCAATGCACAACTCTGCGACGCCCAAGGCAGTTATGCACGCGTGCAAGCGCCAGTGTCACGGCACTCGCAAGCATACACGGCGCAAACCTTCGTTCTTCTTTCGCACCTCGATCGCGTTTCCGTGGCGCAACGGCATCCTGCTGCGGTCTCGCACAAGACGCAACGAGAGCCAATCCCTCGCAGCGCATTGATTGGCGTGCCGCAGAAACCAGACCCGATCCCTGACGGCGGCCGGGTAGCCTAGCCTTGCGGAAGAAGAGGACGCGATTTGGGCCGTTAGTCAGCGGCTGTGTGCGCGATGTCGCCCCTAAAGTGTAAAGACGCGCTAGTCGGATTGGGAACGCGTTGATGGAACGGGAGCGTGGACGCGGATAGCTAATACGGAGCTGGGCCCGGCTGAGCTTCTGCTCTCTTTACACTGCTCTTCTCTTCCTCAGCTTTGTCGTCGTCGTCGAGGAGTCGGATTCATTGTGTTAATTCTTCACGGTGACGGTCGGAGAGGAGAATTGGTTGCTCGGTGCCTAACACGTCCCTTCAACCCTCGACTTCTGCCCCGCCTTCTACGGACATCCGTCTTACAACCTCCTTTGGCCACCCGCTTACATCAATCCCGGGGTTTCTCTACTATCCTTCCTTGACACCGATCCGGTGTCTTCACTTTTTATCTTCTCGCTCTCGCTCCACCCAACACAATGGCCCTCTCTACGCGCCAGCCCTTTGCCGAACTCGGCACGCCGCGTCTCCAGTCCCTCCAAAGCGCCAAAAACAGGCAGAATGGTAAGCTCTCGCCATCTTGACGCGCGAGAGCCAATCACTAAACGCGATTTCCCACAGCCATCACCCCCACCTTCGGAGACTCCAAGTTCACATCCCCTCTGAAACCAGCTCCAACCCCAACAACCGGGAAGCGTTCCCGCACAACATCCATCTTCGACGACCAACTCGACGCCGAGAACATCGATCCCTCCATCTTCAACTCGCCAACCAAGAAGAGCAAGACGACCGATGGATTCTCAAAGCCCTCCAAGTTCAGCCTCGTCACTTCTCCCGCCAAACAGTTGAGCAGCTTGAACGCCTCGCCATCAATTCCTTCTGTCCGCAAGGCATTGTCCTCGCCCCACACTACACACAACACACCCATCAGCCACAGCCGCGGCTCCCCCAAGAACAAGCGCCTGGGCCTGCTTTCCAAAGGTCGCCGCGCGTCAAGCTCCCCCTTCCGCCGCGTCGACCCACCAAGCTTCACCAGCAGCCCCGGCCTCCCGTTCAGCATCGATGCAGCCCTCAGCGGCACCATCGCAGGCTACACGCCCAAGCCCGCTGTAGCTACTCCCGCTCCTGCTCCTGTTGTCGCACCAAGCCATGTCTCCACGCTCGAGGACTCCATGCCCAAAGGCTGGTTCTTCGAGATCCACGAGGACACTCCCGAGCAGGAAGCCGCCAACCTCATGGAGCACAGCGCTTCTGTCCTCGACATCAGCTCCGACGACGACGACGCTACCAAGCGCCGGAACGAGGAGCTCGAGCGTGGCAAGGAGAACATTCCTCCGCCTGACTTCCTGCTTTCTCAGCCTCGTGTTCAGTCCACTGCTGACGCAGCGGGTGGTGTGGAGCAAGCTCCTGCTAAGATGCCGAGGCTGAGGAAGATGTTGACTCAGGATGCCATGGACGAGGACCGCAAGCCGCTTGGTGATCTTCCTGCCGCCGAGTTCTACGGCGAGGGGTTGAGCGCAGAGAGCTATGTTACTGTTGATGTGGGGATTGAGCGGCCGAGTGGGTTGAGTAAGGAGTTCGACTTCACTTGTGAGAGCCCCGTCAAGGAGGCTCAGGCCCCCGTCGCTGCAGAAGAGAAGGTCGTCGAGCCTGTCAATGAGCAAGAGGCCATTGCGGTCTTTACGGACGAGAACGCTGCTCCTGTCGTTGCTGAGGAGCAGCTGGTGGTGATGGCTGCTGAGGTTGCTCCTATTTCATAAGTCTTTTCCTCGTCGAGTGCTTAATTCTTCTGGCGTTCCTCATCTTCGGTTTCAGGAGTTTCACAGTATCAAGGCTGGGCAGGGTGGAGTGTCTACTGGCGTCGGGGTGTATTCGATACCTTGTCCCCCGTCTATTATCATGCTTTGCTTCGCGCTTGTCTGCTGCAAAATACGTTTGATCACTTCATGGACTCGTGCCCATGCTCTGTTTCGGTGATGAATACACACTCTTCATATGGTGGCCCGTTGGGAGTCGGCCTCCCGTGCTGTCGTGCTCTACTTGTTTGGTGACGCGTCAAGATCGCGTTTTGGCGCTTAGGCGCTTGACTCGACGTGTACCAAGGTCACATGTGGAGGCCCACCTTCGTCTCCCACCCGCCAGTGCTGCAGTCCGTACACCATCCACCCACATGTATGTCCGCGGCTATATCTGCACATCACTAAAGGCTAATCCGAAGACATTGGTCCCGATTAATCATATTTGACGATTTATAGCGCAGCCATGGATGCGTTCCAATCACATACGCCAAAGCCTCCTATCCCTTGATCGAGCTGTTCGGTCAATCGAAACAACAGTCGACACAAAATGGTGCCTAATTCTCAACAATCCTAATTGGGCCGCCGCCATGTCATCCCTATGCGAAAGCGCACTAATGCGAGCGTCCATAAAGCAGTGTCATGTCCTCATCGGCCTGCGTGTACGGCATACTTTATGCTCCTACTTCAGCTTGTCCCGCACGCAACTTGGCGAAGCTACCTCCCTATTCGTCTTCGTAGCCCGAGTAATCCTGATACTACGTTCGCATTTCTTTAGTCCATGTTCAGCCTAACTCTACAACGAAGCGCCCCTTCGACTCATTGAACCCCAACTCTCTCTTCTCCTTGTTTGTGGAAGCCAACTTTTCTGCGTACTATGCGTGCAGGTTCAGAAGATCCGGCCGCAGTCGATGCATGTGCTTGGTTGCTGCTGATGTAAGGAGAATCTAAAGGAGGTCTCGCAGTACAAGTCTCGAGCTCTTTCCTCGGAGGAGAAAACGTCTTGTCATCCTCGTCTGCCGAGTACTCTTTTGGGACAGAAGGGACCGTAGCACACTGTTTGCAGGCTGACCGTGAGGGAAAGTGCAGATGACTTGGATTTTGGATGTTCTTCGCTAGCTGTGTACACTCCAGAAACCGTTCGTTCATTGCCTGCCGTGGCGGCTTCGCGTCAGTATCCGAATATCGACGCCTTCCTTGAAAGGTCAACGCAACGTCGGCCTCTAGTCGGCTATCTCCATGCCCAGACATTCGATGTTTTATTGACACAGTGGTTCGAGAAGACCCACTTCTTGGAGCGGAGAGCGTGGTGCGTGACGAGAGCGAAGTGCCTGGTGAGGTAGCGGAATCGCTGACATCCTCACGGATCTGAATAGGTGAGAGTCGCCTGTTTGGCTGACTATAGATTTGCGTCGTGTGCTCTGCATTTGGATGTAGTGCTAGAACGACCTCTCGCGCTCTCGAAGTTGTGTGCCCGAAGATGACGGCACCATCATCCACAATGTGACCTGGCGGACGAACGTGTCTTAAGGCTGACTCGGGTCGAATCTGCTGGAGACGGTTGCAGTGACAAGTGCGCGACGATGATGCTTCGCATGGATCGAATAAGATGGAGTTGCCCCGATGCCATTGGAGGTGGGTCGAGGTAAGATATTTTCTGTCGAGACGAGATCCCGCAACATCGTACAGGTCCTTCAGCGTTCTAGTGCTCGTGGTAAGGAAGTCTTTCCCCGAGGGGACTCTTTGCCATTCGTAACATAAGTCCGGGTTCCTCCCAGGAGAGGGGGTGATGAGATCCTCGAAGCCGTTGGCAAAGAGAACAAGCGCATCGATGTCGCGCGCGAGTGTAAGCCAGCCTCCATGAGTCTTGCCGATCGCTACCTGCTTTTGTCGGTACGGCGATCGCTCCTCTACCACCGCTTTAAATTCGAAGCCATGCAGAAATTCGTTGGCGCTCGTGTTGATCGTCACTCCGGGGGTATTCCTCTCGCGACTAACGTTCTGCTCGATAAGACACTCCAAGGTAGACCATATGTTAGCTATCATGTCCTTGAAGAAGTAGTCGCCGGATCCTGATAGAGGAAGATCTTCGTTTCTCAAAAGAATGGTCTTGGCCGAAACGCCATCGGGGACCTTGGTATTGAGTCGGAGTGGTTTTCCAGCCACCTCGAAGGGTTCCAGGTAGTGACGGTGCTGCGCCATGTGGAGCATTACATTGGAGGCTGCCACGAGCCAGGCTCGCTTTTCTCGGGTGTCATAAAGCACCACTGGCGTCTTCTCGGCGGCCGAAACGATTCTGCGATAGGGGCCGCCACGTTGGAGATGGAATTTGCCGTCTTTTCTTCCAAATTCGATGTCCAATGCTGCTATAGCAAACTGTTGGAAGCCGATTGAGGCTCCAGGGAACCTCATTGTCGTACTGATGTCCGCAGCTCCCGAGTAATCTATGTTTTCGTAGTTCGAAGTGTCCGAACCTAGCTTCGATCTCGCAAAGGAACACCAGCCAACGATGGCGCGGCAATGACTGAGGTCAGGAAGACTTAATTCGGACAACATCGCTCGTTCTCCGCAGCGCGCTATGCCTTGTTGATAAGTGAGACGAGTATCCGGATCAGGACTGTAAATGGCGTGCCATTGCACGATGTCGGCTTTCCTCTTGATGGGAATAAACATGCTCGAATAGCCCTTCATGACGATACCGCCTTCGAATTCGACGGCGTGCCGTACCCCACCGAGCCCAGCCAAAAGATCTAAAGATATTTCAAGACCCGCCTGGTTCTCTCGCCTCGGAATTGGAAAGCCACGCGCAATAGCTGCACCCGAGAACAAAGGCAACCAGCATGCCTCTTCTGATGGGTGCAAAGCATCATGTTGAATTGTGATGTTGAAACGGACGCGTGATTGTTGGGACACCACGGGTGTTGCATAAGCAACTTGCTTGCGGAAGGGCGATGCACTCAATGTGGATCCTAGCCACGCAAGCTGCAGGGCTATTTCAACCAGAAATCGATCGGAGCCTTGAACGTGCGCCCTGATTATGCCTGCATTCGTGATTTCTAGGAGTACGTTTTCTTTAGGCGACTCATGCGCTACGGCGTCGTTAGTAGGTACCTTCTCGTCACCTTTGAAGCAAGCATAGAACGAAGACATACCTCGTCGAATTGGTGGAAATTCCGGGCGGGAAGGCCATTGTATGTCTTCGAAAAGCTTTATCAGGATAGGTGCGGTCCGGGGCCATGTACCACGCATATAGTCTGTACACGTTGTGGCCTGCGCATATTGGACAGAACCCGTCAAGGTAATGATCGACCTGAGGGGTGGAACTCGTCTACCGTACTGAGAGCGCATGAAACCTGCAATATCAGATTCAATGCTGAATTCAACATAAGAGTGTATATTGCTGTGGCATGCCTCCGCCGTGGCACGGATTGCATCCATCGCAAGGGTGCCGTTGAGATAGAAGGCCCAACGCAAGTTCTGTACCGTGTCGTTGAAAGCTTTGCTGACTATGAGGGAATCGCGAATAGAGCACAAATCTTTGCACACTTCCTCGTCGAAAGCGTCTGCTGAGCCGTTGTCCGTAGTGTGTAGAGGAAGCTTTGATGAAGCTCTCTTCTTCGAAGTAGAATTGGTGAACCCGACTGATCGCTTTGCAATTGAGGACCGTCTAGTTTGCTTCTCGGGCCAAGTAGTTGGATCAGAATCGTCAAAGGAGGCAGAGAACACCTTGCGGCGGAAATGTTGGGCGATCATACGCCGGTGGCGTAGAATGATTCCGACGGCACCGGCCAACAGCTGTAAATCCACTTTCGACTGGTTCGGCGAGGCCTGAGTCACCGGTACATCTGCAATCAGCGCCACTGAATAACCGGTCAGAATCTCCCATAGTTTTTCCTCGATAGTCTTGGTAGATTGATGCTTTAGAGTATATCCAGCCCATTGCGTAGCCCTAGTCTTGTCGATCAAGGAATTGGTGAGAAAGGCTACGAAGTCTTGCAAGTAGACTGGATATACGCTGCGGAGACTACCCATAGAGCCCGTGGATTGTCTGTTGGACGTGAATTTGGTCATTCCACGATGGCTGTCCGAACGACTGGGGCGCTGCCCTTTTACAGGAGAGTGGCCATGAGTGACATTAGGATCATCGACCACACCACTTGACCCTCTGGTGGATTGTATCCGAGGTAGTGATGCCTTACTAGGCAAACTTTCGGAAGAAGGTGATGGTGTAGAGTCGGTCGAGGGAGGGGTATAAGGGCGCCACGGAGCAGGTAGCTTCGTGACACCTATGCTGCTTCTTTTAATCTGGTCCAGTAACGACTTGTTGACCTCTACCAACTGGGTTACTAGAGCCGGGTCAACTATCGACGAGCAATTTGCAGTATTACAACTGTATGCTAGACGTTGTTAGCTCACTGTAGGCATGATTACCCGTCGATGTACATACACTGTAAGTCATCCTGCATTGGCGAGATGGGACGCCCTTCATTGTTCACGAATCCATATCGAATAACGGTGCCAGGCACGAAAGCCGGATGTGGGTTGAAGAGGTGGGTTGAGGTTCTCGTTGTAGACAGCTGAATCATCTCAGGCATGGCCTTCAATGGTGGGAGCGGGTCGCTCTCGTCCTCCATGGTTTCGTTGATGACAACGCTATGTGTTTCAGCTTGGGATATTTGGGTGTTTGTAGCAAACACGTCGTTGCCATGAGTACAGCAAGTGTGATCATGTCGCAGACATTTCTGGACTGGAAAGTATCGATCAAGGATTCGGCCTTGCACTGCCTCGGTGGCTTCCAATCTGCAGCAGCGGGGACGGCCACACACCAATCGTCGCGTCGAAAGTTTATAGGCTGCAGAAGAAGCATCTTATTTCCCATCCCAATCCGGAAGAATGAATTGTCGGTGAAGCGTTACGGGAAGAAGTTGTGCGGATCGTGCATGCCAAGCCTCGCTAATGCGGGATGGAACTTTGGAAGGTGTGCTATGGTCGGGCAAGTGGTGGAGCGGGCCTTCCGAAGGTCGCAGATAGTGTGCCTCTAGGCAGGTGGAGATGGGGAAACTGGTGGCCCATGCATTGATGGCGATCGCATTTTAGAGGCTATGATCCTCGCTCTGGATGACGCTTTGCGGAAGAAGGTCGAGAGCCACGAGAACATCGCTCGAGTAGTACCAGACTAGAGGCAATGGGATGGGTTGGGTCCGAGACCGAATCGGCAACCCAGGCTGAGATGGGTGGCTTCTGGGGGAACGACACGTTGCAGACGGCCAATTTCACTCTTGAGACTGCGAATGCCACGATGCATAAGCGCTCAGTGTTCTACAAGAAGCAAATTGATGCGCCGTGGAACATCAAGATGATCAGCTACCCACCGTGAGTTGTTCCCTCTTTCACGTCGTCTGCACTACAGACGTTTCCATCCCACAGCAATGTGCCTCTGAACTACCTCAATGACTTCGTGTGTGACGTGAATGCCGGTCTCCAGACGACCATTTACGTCATCGGCCATGGTGTGCAAGAAAACGTTTTGAATGTAAGTCGTCTACTACGATTTAATTAGTTGCTTCTCCATCGTACGTATTTCATAGGAAGTACAATCCACTCACCCTCATTTTAGGCCAAAGGCGACAAAGCATTCTTCGACCATTCGCTATACACTACAACCAACTCAATCTAACATACCAATCGGGACGACGGCAGCCACAATCCAAGACCTCGCGACAACCACCTACGAAGACCCAGCAATCATGTCGTTCGAACAGAATTCTGCCCTCATCGCCCCGAAGCGCACCCTGCTAAGCCTTCCCGCAGAACTGGACGATCTAATCTTCGAGTGGGCAGACGCCGATTATTACTATGACGAGGACCGTTGGGCCAATCGGTCGGCGCACAGGTCTTTCTAAGTTAAGTCGGTCGATTCTCGAGTCGTGGGATCAACTGTCGCTAGTGGCTCTCGAGCCGAAGGAAATAGGAAGCCGAAACGCCGGTTTACATTATCGGAAGATCGGTAGGATCACGTTGTCGGAGGAATTCCGGGAGGAGCTAACGTATACAGAGACCTGGCATCACTAAAGGTGATCCGTTTGAAAGTAATATTTGATCGACTAGATATCTAGGGGGCGAACATTAAATATCGTCACGCTTGTGATTGTACAAACCTAGGGTTGTCGTGACAAGCTAGCTTACGCATTCCAATTGCACCATATATCAAGTTCATGAACACATCTCTCCACAGGGTTTCTATATGCCTTGCCTGAACTTCGAATTACCTTTTATTTTCTTTCTGGCTCCGTCCTTTCCCTAGCTCCGCATGCCAGTTGAATTCGCTTGTAATTTTTTTTTTCTTTACATAAATCTTATTCCTCCATGTTCCTGAGAGATGGCGATTAGTGCCCGCCACCCCTGCGAACAGTGGTTCAACGCTTCTCTTAGTGCCGTACTAAAAAATCCTTAGCATTAGAAAGGTGATCCATGGTTCAATTTGTCAAGAATTTTCGCTGCTGCCTTGCGCTCGGCAATATTTGATGCAGGGCTTCCTCTGTATTACTCGAAAAGCCATCTTACAGATGCGAGGATTCATATACATTACACAACCTTCAGACCTACAACACATAACACCCTGAGGCAGAACCCCTCTCAAACACGAGACGAATCGATCACAGTCGTGGCAGATCACAACGCTGCACCCATGCCGCCAGACCGAATATCTCCTCGGTCCCCCCTGCGGAGTTCCGACTACAGATCTACAGTGAAGCATCTCCCCTCAAGAACCATCTCAGCTAATGGAAGGGTCTCATCTTGTCCTGTCGGCAAATCCACGACGAAGTCGAGGATATGCTCATGAAGTACGTGACCAAGTACCTTAGGGGCATCGAAGCCGAGTGGGGCCAGGTTAACCACGAGAAGCCCCTATGCGTTTCGCGCTCCAACAAAATCTCGGACACCAACACTGTCTCTATCCGCCTCCCAGCATCCTTCGTCGACCTCGAGCCTCCAAACATCTTACCCTTGTTTGCCACTCTATTTCCTCTCCGAATCCGCACTCTCAGATTCGACATCCACGAAGACGCACCTCGATCCGAAGCCGAGACCCCGGGACTGCACGGCCATAAACCCAGAATGGCGATGCTGAGGCAGGCCAGCCAAATGGTGCAACGGGTCGGGCGAAGGGAATGGACCGAGGAACATGGAATCTATAACGCGCGAGCCATTTCATTTTGAAATTGTGGCAATATCGTCGGGCGCGTGGGTTTGCGGCTCGAGGCCGACAACTTTATTGTCCAGCACGGCGACAATCGCAGTGACAGTGCAATTGCGGTGCCGGAGTGGGTACAACCTTGGGATCCTAACAGCAAACGCTGGGATAAGTATGGACTCTTCAGCAGTGATAGCAGATATTTCGGCGGTTTCTGCTACTGGAAGCAGTCCACGGGGGATCCCGACGACAATGATGATTTGGTAAGGGTTAAGTATGCGGATGAGTTGCATCGCTAAGATATATGGATGGTTTCTTCCACTGTCGTGCTCTCCATTATCTCAATCAGCCTAGGGCAGGAAGAGCAAGCCAGCACAGACTCGGATTGCTAGAGTCTTCTACATGTACTAGGTTTCGGGACGCCACGGAATACTGCCGGACTTCGCTCTTTTTCTCGTTGTAGAAGGGAAAGACGGCCATCCCTTAGTCGTATATTTCACGATCCTTTATGTGCGGCGTATGGCTGAATTCGAAGGCTATGATGCAGAAACAAATTGCAACTAGTTTCTTCCGTCTAGAGTTTCTGAACGCTGTTTCTTTGGTCATTGCTTAATGAACAAGAACGCAACTTCACACGTCTACCTCCACATAAAACAAGAAACGCCATGCATGCCAAAAAGTCTATCTATGCGCTACATTTCATCATAACACACCTTCACCCTCTACCCCAACGCTGGTGCTTTTATTCATCCTCCATCTTCCCTCCCACATACTCTGTATCCCCTCCCCTTCCATCTTCCTTCACACATCACAGCATGTCCTCAACAACTCTCCATTCTACGAAAAGTCAATCTTCCACCCTTTCCCCACCGCAACCTTCGGATCCCTCACAACCGCATACGCCGCCTTCCCTCCACTCCCAGCCACCCACTCCATCCCGACCTCCTTCTTCCGCGCACTCTCCTTAGCCCCCTCCTCACTAACAGCTACGCTCTTCTTTCCTTTCCAAGCCCCCGGCGCGCCGACAATAATAACCTTCTCCACCCGCACCTTCGCCATGCTCTTCAAATAACTGTCCAGCTTCGCAGACTTCGTGCCGTCGTGGAGATTCGTCGAGGTGAGAAGATCGCGTTTGCCGTCAAAGGAGAAGCGACGGTGGATGTACGCGCCCTGCTGGTAGTCGAACGTCTCGCCATCGTCGACGTATAGGGTTCCAGTAGCGGAGCCTTCTTTATCAAGCACAACAACGAGCGTGAAGGGATCGTATCTCATCAAGCCAGAAGACCTCCTCGGGCGATCGCGCCTGGGGATGATATGCCCGCCCTGCATCAACAGCGGAATCTTCTCCAGCGGCGCGGGAACAGTGTGGTGCCCTGCGCCTTGGTATGTCGTGTAGTCGAAGTAATCGTAGTATGGCTGGTCGTCTGCGATATACACCGACACGCTGTCTGCGCCTTCTTTGGTAACTGGCTTGGCGAGAAGACCGGTCGAGCCAATGTACAACTGGTCGTCGACAGCGAAACCCTTTTCGTCGTCGGGGTGGACGTAGAAGTTCGGGCGGATGATGGGCGCGCCGGTTGTGTGCGCTTCGTGGAAGGCGGTGTACCACGCTGGGAGGAGCTGGTATCTCAGACGAAGCGCTTGCGTGATGATCTCCGTGTAGGGCGCGCCTGGGATATAAGGCTCGCGACGGCGCGTGTCGATGTGCGCGTGGCCACGGAAGAAGGGGTAGTAGATGCCAGCTTGGTACCAGCGCGTAAGCAGCTCTTTACTCGGGTTGCCGAAGAAACCGCCTACGTCGGCGCCGGAGAAGGGGAAGCCGGAGATACCCTGGTTGAGCACCATGGGGATAGAGGCTTCGAGGTGTGACCACTCGGCGAGGTTGTCGCCTGTCCACATGGCAGCGGAGCGTTGGCTGCCAGAGAAGAAAGCACGGGTGAGGACGAAGGGACGGCGGACCTCGCCCTTCTTGCGCTCGAGGATGGCTTGGTAGGTTGAGTTGTGGAAGGTCATGCCGTTGATATTGTGCACGTCGCGGTGCTCCCAGTTGCCGTAGTGCAGGTTGTCTTTGGGCATAGTGGTTTCCGGGCCGTTGAAGACGGAGGGCTCGTTCATGTCGTTCCAGATGAAGGTGTTTGGTGCTGTGCCTTTGAAGGCGTCATACTTGAATAGACCCTTCCACCAGGTGGTGGCTGCGGGGTTGAAGCAGTCGATCCACATAGATGAGCCGGGCCAGCACCAGCCTTCGTATTGGTTGCCATCCTTGTTCTTGACTGCCAGGTCCTTCTTCTTAAGCTCGTCGATGACCGGATAGTTGTCGGTGTTCTTGATGTGAGGGTCAATGATGGCCACCAACTTCCTGTCGCGCTTGTCAAGCTGCTTGTGCATCTTGGTAGGGTTGACGAAAGTCAAAGGATCCCAAGTAAAGTACTTCTTCTCTTGGGTGTACTCGATGTCAAGCCAGATGACATCGTACGGGATCTTGGACTTGTCGAACTTTCGGTCGACGTCCTTCACATCCTCGTCTGTGACGTAGTTCCAGCGGCACTGGTGGTAGGCAATAGCAAATGATTGAGGCATGGCGGTGTAGCCGGTAAGCTCGCCATACTGACGGGTGAGGTCTTGGGGTGTCGGGCCGAGGAAGACGAAAACATCCAACAGACCGCTCTCGGAGATCCAATGTGTCTGGGTATCGGTGTGGCTCTTGAGACCAAGCGCGAGCGGATTCGGCTTCGACTTGGCTTTGATAACATCGATCCAAGTCTCGGCACCGTTGAGCCAGAAGACGCCAACGGTCGAGCCCTTGCGGTGGGCTTGCATGAAGGGAATGGCACCGTAGAGGGTCATAGGGCTGTCCATCTCGTACTCGAAGACATCGGCGTTGTATAATCGGTATGGCTCTGTGTAGGCGCCATCGCCTCCTCTGTGACCAGTCAGCTCGAGTTCAGCTACATAGGTTGAGTGTCTGACCGGGTTGATTTCAGAGATAGCCGGGTAGCATGCTCTGGGATACCAAAGACATGCTCATAGCCGGGGAATGATATGTCCAAAGCGACAGCCTCGGGCCCTCTTGGCTTAGAGTCTGTATTCCCACCGAAGCTCTCATCCCACCATGTGCTCTCATCTTCGCCCTGCCCCACCTCCTTGGTTTCTTCTTCCTTCTTTTCTTCCTCGCCCTCCTTCTTCTCTTCCTCTGGCGGCGGCTCAACCTTCGCCCTCCAGTGCTCGACGTTCAACAGACCACGCTCGTTGAACTTGACCTGCGTCTCGCCATCTCTCTGGAACTCAATCCCAAAGGGCTGATGCCGGATGATTGCCTGGTGCTTCCCACCCGTGCCGTAGAAGACCTTGGTGTATCCCTGCTCCGCCTTCTCGCTCAAAGCAGCGCCCTCAGCAACCTTCAAGCCGCCGACCAGCGCCCACTTGCCAGCCTCGTTGTACCGCTCCTTCCTGGCCTTGCTATCGTGCCTGAGCGCAATATCGCCCTTCTGTCGCTTCTCCTCATCCAGCGTAACGCGCGCGACACCCGACTCGAGAAATGTGACGGTAAGCGGAAGCTTGACCTTGTCCTCGCCCCCCTTCAACGTCTTCAGCACCGTAGCAGAAAGCTCGCCATTCTTGAAAGCAATTGTAGCGGGATCGAGGGCATACGGCGAAGTCCACGAGCTCGAGGCCGCGGCGTCATCGGCGAATTGGCGATTGCGCTTGCAGAAGCCGGATTGATCGCATCGTTTGAAGTTTTCGTGCTTGACCATAACTGCCCATACCAATTAGCCCGAATCCCAGGTGTTCGGAGGAAAGGAAAACGTCAATTGACGCCCTCAGCCCTCGTCTTTGTAGCTGAGCACCCACCAGCGGGAACAAACAGGCAGCAGAGCACCACCCACAAAAGAAAAGCCACCGGCCACGTAGGACCAGCCTTTCGCAAAGAAGCCATAATCGCAAGACCCTTAGCTGCCCGCGCTCGAACTCAGTCAGGGCAGCCTCAGCAACAAAACTCAAACTCCCGAAAGACGCCAGGTGTTGAAACGCTCCCAAGCTCGGCTGACATAAGCCGGGGGTTGCATAAATAACAGAGCACCCTGGTTGGCCTTGCACAAATCAGAGGGGAGGGCTGCATAACTTTATGCAGCGGGCGAGGGCTAGCCCCGCGCCAGCGAAGACCGCAGCAACCCCACCAACTATATTTTGGATGTCTGATTCTTCTCCCCAACAACAACAACAACACCGCTCAGGCATCCCCGATCCGCCCATCTTCAGCAAACTTGGTCCGAAAGATCGAGCCCGTCTACGTCAAAACATTGAAGCCCACGCATTCGACGCCATGACTACCGAGCAGACGTACGTGTTGCTGATGCTGCCTGCCAATGGCGGGGTGGAGGCGGTGAATCACTGCTAATGCGAGGATAGCTTCATCGCCATCAAGCCTGATGGCGTCCAGGTATGCCAATTGCCTAGTAGAAGACGGGGAAAGGTAGAGGGATGGAGTGCTAATGAGTATTGCAGCGCGGCCTCATCGGCCCCATCATCTCGCGCTTCGAGAACCGCGGCTTCAAGCTCTCGGCCATCAAGCTCGTCACTCCCTCCAAGGAGCACCTCGAGAAGCACTACGCCGATCTGTCCGACAAGCCCTTCTTCCCGGGTCTAATTGCCTGTACGTCTCTCTCGATCCCCAATCTGCTCCTCCGTTCCCTCCATCCCACTCCTTTTCGCCCACCTTAATTCCACCCTCACTCCCCTACCCTCGTCCCTCCAACACATAGACCTGTGCTGACACAGCCTCCTAGACATGGGCTCCGGCCCCGTCTGCGCCATGGTCTGGACCGGCCGCGACGCCGTCAAAACCGGCCGCGCCATCCTCGGTGCCACCAACCCGCTCGCCTCGGCCCCGGGCACCATCCGCGGCGACTTCGCCCTCGACGTCGGCCGCAACGTGTGCCACGGCAGCGACAGCGTCGAGAACGCAAAGAAGGAGATTGCCCTGTGGTTCGGCGAGGGCGAGGTCCAGGAGTGGAAGCAGGCCCAGTTCGACTGGATCTACGAGAAGGCGTAGATGCTTTGATGCTCTGCGATAGCATCAAGGGAGAAGAGAGTGAGGATGTGATGAGCATGTCATGAGCATATGACCGGAATGGTTATGGCCAAGGCTTCTGGCGTTCCGTAGAATCATAAAAATACATCAATGAACGTTTGGAGACATCATGCTATCATGCAATTGAGTTGCCTTGGTGATGCTAGGCCGACCATGCCCGCACGTGAAAACTGATGACGTGTTGGTGGTCGTCCACCTCGTTATTATCGCCGACTGGAGATTAAGACAGTGTGACAGTGAGTAAGGCATTACAGACGGCCGTGTATACATTGGGGGGTGAAGCAGAAGGGCAAGGCCCTGATTGCTCCAGGTACATGAAAGCTATATTCTAGAATCCCTGGTACCTCTCTCGTCGCTGGATCAAGACCAAGCCTACGGATTCCCTCACTCCCTTCTTCTCTGACCTGCGACCGGCTCGAGGAAAGAACACCTTAGACAATACAGTCATATTCACAATACAGCGAAATGCAGATGCAACTCAGCATATCCCTAGACTGTTGTTTGTACATAAACGATGACGCAGCCGCGCCACGTGCGTTTTGGTGAAAGACCCTCAGTCCACACGCATCCACACGCGAACGCGCAAACGAGAATCCCGCATGAATGGCACAGTGGTTAGCGATGAGCTGCGTTAATTAATTAGGGTAGCCCAGCGGTCCTGTTATTAGTAGCATCCAGTTATCCCTAAAGCCTGACGTTCAAATCTGATATCAAAAGTAAAATAAGATTTACTCCGGCCCGCCTAAAAGGCGAGTTCTGTTTTGCCATTTTTTTCCGCGGTCGTAGGATGTGTGGTGATCTTTTTTGTATTTTTGATGTGGATAGTGAACGTACAACGTACGATACATGATACAGGTGGGCTGACTCGCGAGCATGCCCATTAAGGCCGGCATCTTTGACTCTTGTCTTACCTTTGCTTTTATCGCTATTGATCTATACACCATTCGTCTCCTCCTCCGCCTTGACCTCGACCACTTGCTCCTCCTTAATCTCGACCTCCTTCCCCTCTAGCCCTTTTTTCACCGCGCCAAACCACCACGCCCTCAATCTTTCCACCTCACTCCACTCGCCCTCCCCCCTCTCAACAACCGGCC
>JAFHBV010000427.1:0-31703 GCA_019022785.1 Pseudomonodictys pantanalensis | reverse complement strand
TATTTTTATTTTTATAATTTATGTTTATTATTTTTTTTTTTTTTTTTTTTTTTTTTTTTTTTTTTAGCCNTAGNCCTTTGCCGCTTTTCATTCTAGAGACTATGCGTCACGGTCACCGTGCCTCAAATATGACGGCGGCGCATCACGATGCTTCCTGCCACATTGCCTCAAACTCCAGTCGCGTGTTGGCAGCCATCCTGCTGAAAGTCTTAAGCCTCTGGTGGTTATGCGAATAATTATGAAGGCACTACTGACTGCGTCCACTACCAGAGAAGACGAAGCACACACTAGACGCATTGCCCAGCCGCTGATGGGCTTGGAAACGCGTTCAGGCATTCAGCGCCTCGGCACGGCTTCCTGCCATTTCTTCATTCTCCAGCCCACCACAAGACGTTCCAAGGCATCATCTCAGACTCTGACCGTTTCCGAATCAAATTTCCATCTTTGCCCTGCGCTACATCGTGCCTGGTTTGTTCGCCGGCGCGGCATCATCACAGTCGTGCGAAATCTCGCCGCGCGCGGACCGAGACTCTTGTTCGTAACCGTCGATTGGCTATTTTCTACCCGCATAATGTCAGCAGCCTAGCTTTCTTGGGAACACTCTCGTGGCCCCCATATTCCTCTCTTGCAACGTTTCTCCTCAACGGGGAATCTGGGCGCGAGCTTCCCAACTTAAGGCTTACACACCACGGAGCCGAATACAGTCATCATTGGTTGTTGCGTGTTGGCGGCCACTTTCCACTCGGATCATTGGCTCGACTCAAGCTCAAAGGAGCGCCATGGGTTGTATGTCGAACGTTAGATGCAAGCCACCGCTCATAAGGCGTCCTGGAGCGAAAGAGGCCGTTCAAAACCTGTTTACGTCCCTCCATGAGTTTTCCAACTACCTGAAATTTACCCAGCCTTCTTAGAGTCCTTCGCTGCCCATTTTCAATTCCCCTAACTCCAAATCCAATCACCCGCTTCTCACCTTGGATCCCAAGCCAACTCAGCATCAAAATGGCGCAACCTTGGGCAGACAAACCATTCGAGCTCCTGCCCATACCAGGCCACCATTCGGAAGCACGAACAGTATGCATCAAGCAGCGGACAGACCTGTGGGCCAGCACTAAGAATTGACAGTCTCCGAACAAAGGCGTCCAGCGCATGGCCTGGGACATGGCACAAGTCCACAACCTCCTCCTCCGCGGCCTGAACTCTATCTACCAGCAATGCGAGCACGTCAAGCAACCCACCGACATCAGCGACTTTCTATTCTACATAAAATGCTGGGGCGATAGTGTGCACCATCACCACCACGCCGAGGAGGTATCCGTGTTCCCCGCATTTGATATAATCGCGCAGAAGGCTGGGGAGAAGGACAGCGGCATGAATGCGAATATCGATCAACATCACCTCTTTGAGCCAGGCTTCAACAAGCTGATGGACTATGTGAACGAGGTCAAGGACGGCAAGGCTCAATACGACGGGAAGGAGGTAAAGAGCCTGATTGATGGGTTTGCAGAGGTGTTTACGCAGCATCTTCACGACGAAGTCAATACGCTGTTCACGCTGGACCGATTCGATGGCGATGAGCTCCGCAGAATTTTTGAAGCGGAGGCCAAGAAGGCGGCAAGCACGGCAGACCCCGTACGTCACCCATACAGATGGCAATCTCGCAATAAAGCCGAGCGATGGCTTCTAACATGTATTAGAATTGCGTACTCCCCCTTGCCTTCGGGTGTCTCGATCGCACATATCCCGGTGCCGCCGGCTTTCCCGCCATACCTTTCTTCATCCCATGGCTCAACGCCTTATGGTTCTCAAGAAAGCATAAGGGAGCTTGGAGATTCAACCCGAGCACACACTGGGGAAAGCCGAGACCGCTTCTGTTCCTTGGTGAAGAGGTCAAGTCATGAAGCACCGTGTTACATCCTTTTGTTGTTTACTTAATACGCTCCGATTTGTATTCTCCCTGCTATCCGGATGGCTCACGCAGTTCCTGCGTTGGTCGTAAATGTCGTGTGGGCAGGAGCCACGGATAATTCTTGATGACGTCACATGAGCTAGCGCATTGGGACGAAATGTCCCCAGGCTTCTCTATAACTATTAACTTTTCCACCCCAAATTGCAAGTTTGTTGCGAAGGATCAATTCAGTTCGGTCGATCGCGCGCTCCTCGTGTATGCGTTCGCTCAGCCCCTATCGTACGATGACGCCGCTCCCTGATTGGTTCGATGGCGTCTGTCAGCACTCCAAGCCACCCCACGAACGCATCAGCGCAATCTCCGCCCCAAGCCTCAGCGCGAGTGCCATCAACTGAAGCTTAGATCTCTACATTCTTTTCTTCCCTATTCTTCACAATGGTATCTCTTTTGCAGATATGCAGCCCAAAGACCCTGTGGAAGCTGTCCCCAAATTACCGGCCATTGCACTCTCCCCACTCGACCGCATCAACTTGAACGAGGTGCTCGAGGCCTACCTGGTCTTCTGCGACAATGGATCGCATCGCATCGCATGGAGGAATCTTAGTCTTGCTCTCACGATATACCTCAGGCCGCATTTTTCGGGTTCGGAAGAGGCGAAACGGTCGTCTACAAGATTGCGCCCAGGCCGCAAAGAATACCTGGAGCACATTGCCACCTCACAACTTGGATACTTGACGAATGACATTCTCTGGACCCTCCTATCAATTACTGGATTCACCATCTATCATAACGCCCGACCGGAAGAGAAATATTGTCGGGCACGGAAATATCTGTTAGAGCTACCACTGTACGACCTTCAGGTACTAAGTGCAGACATTGCAAACGAAATCGATCAACGCCTCCCACACTGGGCATCTAAAGACAATGCCTGTCTTACCAATGAATTCAATCCCGAAGGAGCGAGTGACTATGGGATACTGGGGTATATTGACGTTCGATTGTCCCGGGATGATTATATGCGTTTGTCCAAGCTGGCGCTTGAGTCGCACCTTGAGTCGCTCCGATCGAAGTCGAAGGCAGAGTCCACAACGATTTATGATCTGCCAAGGAAAATTTTGCGGCGTGCATTCAGTGTTGGTTCAAAACCGCTTTCCAGCGGACGGGCACCGAAAACAAAACCAAACTCGGAGCCAATCCAACCAAACCTTGGTGTGGTTCCCGTCAAACCCTCCTATTGGGACAAGTTTTGGCGGGTGTCCTTCGACATCACAACGTTGTCAACCCCGCTACCGCGCTACCCAGTGGTTCCATACCCGAAGCTGCCAGGTAGTATCCTTCAAGCTCAGGGTGGTTTGCACGACTCCCGTCCGACGTTGACCACATTTTCTTCAAGACCCAAGAGGCTCGATGCCATATCTGAAGAAACCGAGGAAGACCTTGAATTTCAAAAGGTCCTTTTAGCGCTCTTCGACTCCGATGAGTCTGACACAGAGAGTCTCAAGTCACACCAAACTTTTGACTCGTGGCTCGACTTGCATGACCAGGAGTGCAACAACTCTGTTCATTCCGGATATGATTCGCCAAGGCCTGTTTCCCTGGAAATTGCAGAGCTCAGTCGACCCAAACTCCGATATCGTCTCTCAGCTGGAAGGTCGCCACTGAATGATGCCGCTTCAGCCATATCAACTGACCGCATAACACTGGCCTCTTACCACGAATCATTTGTCACCGCCAGGACTAGGTTCTCCTTCAACCCAAGCGGGAACTTCAGCAAGAGGTCGAGCATTGCGAGCTTCGTAACGGTCGTGAATACTGTCCCGCTGCAAGAAAGAGCAGTGCAGCGTGGCTCCTACTGGCACATGTTAAAAGAATACGACCTGTTGCCGCAACCAATGCTAGAGAATGATTGGTCAGGCCGAGGCCAGCATGCAGAATACAGCCTGCAGGAGCAAGACGCGATTCCCCTAACGCCAGAGGCCGTTCTTGGCCAGACCCGAACAGCACTTGTTGAGAGTGTCAGATGCAAACGCGTACGACTTGTGAGGAAGACGTTGCGCTGCACCGGATGGACCGGCTTAAAGCGTGAAGACGCGCTCCGCGAGGTCCAGCATCTTTATCGCATTCAACACTCACACATCGTGCGTCTTGTCGGTACATATGTGATCGGAACCGATCTGGCGATTCTCACTTACCCGTGCGCTGAGTGGAACCTCGAGCAGTTTATGGCGGAGATCCCAATAGCTAACGATGCTCAAGTTCGCTGCAAGTCGTTGCGCCAATTCTTCACCTGCCTTTCCAAAGTTCTCGACTTCATGCACTCCTTCCCGCTCAAGCACATGGATATCAAGCCCCAAAACCTTCTCGTACGAGACATTCGCCGATCCGCAGTGAATGACAATGACTCATACAAGGTCTACTTCACCGACTTTGGCATTTCACGATCCTACGAGTCTTTGGAAGACTGCGAGACAGAATCCCCGACATCATTCACACGAGCATATGCTGCGCAAGAAGTCATATTGCAGGAGATGAGGGGGCTCGCCGCCGATGTCTTTTCCTTAGGCTGCGTCTACACAGAGATGCTTGCGGTGGTGCTTGCAGTCCCTGCCGCGATACGAGAGAGTCGCGAGTCCGAGAGCATTGATTGGCAGAGTTCACTCCGGCAAGTGCGTAAGGGCACGGCTGATCGTCTCCGACCATACCACGCCTGTGTCTCTGAAGTGCGTGCTTGGCTGACCTCGCTGCCCAATGTGGAGTCCGAGCTAGACGCGGTGAGGAATTGGACCACACAGATGCTCGACGAGACCCCTACCATGCGTCCAAGCGCCCACCAGATTGCAGAAGACCCTCATCTCCCCTTCGCCTGTCTGAGCTGCATGACACGGACTGGCCCCGAGGACTTCGAAGCTGCCCTCGCTGTCGAACCACCAACCGAGCCCCCGCTTATCGATATATCGAATGTCGAAGTGCCGGTTGCTTTGTAGAGCGATGTTGAGTGCCCAGTAAGGGTCCAATCTAGCAGGGTTCTCTCTATTCGCCGACTGGCGTTCTACCAAATTAGAGGCCGGCAGATCTCCATCCCTGCATATCAGCTGCACCCCACAATGCGCCGGGCATTAGGAAAGCTCTACTATTGATTTCTACGAGCTCCTGAGCATCTGGAAGCTTAAGAGACCTATCTCGGCCTTTCAGAATTGCGGGTTGGACGAATTCGCTTCTCGCCAAAATGATCGGTCTTGTTTCGATTCTTTCCCTTGCGGCATGCGCTTGCGCGAAGCTGCATCATATCTATGTTGGGCAATCTGAGGGTCCGTGGATATATGCCTTGGAGACTGACGATGCAGCGCGCACCATTTACTTGATGGGGCAGATCCCCTCGTCTGGAGCTTCGCCATCGCTTGTCCTGGATGTGAGCATGTCTAAAGCATCATAGAGAAGAGACACTTACAGGTTGCACGCAGCGATCCAAAAAGTTCCTGTTCGGAAGCGCGCCAGCCAACGGAACCCTGACAAGATACCATGTGCAAGCAGATTATTCGTTGATCAACGATGGAACTGCGGATATTCCAGCCTCATGTTAGTATTACCATGAGCATGCACCAAATGGATAGCGCTAACAGATCACATAGGCAATACCACCAAGTTCAACACACTTCAGCTCTACTCCAATGCTCAAGGCGAAGCCATCTTTGGATCTGCCTCCACGGGACAGTGCAGCACGGTCTTTGCTCTCGATGTTACCGGCTTTACCACCCTGCGCTCGAAGGAGTTTGCTGGCGACATTCGGTCCCTTGCATGGAGCCCGAATGGCCGCCATCTGCACGCCTTGGACTCACACGCTTCCTCGGCATCGGCAACCTCGATTTTCAACTTCTTTATTGGCGATGACACGAATCTTGTGTCGATGAATGCCACAGACATCCTAGCAAACGTCACGAACGCAGAGCAGATCATCGCGCATCCAACCGGAAACCGTGTGTACGTCGTGACACGCGACACCAACGAGCTCATCGCCATCCCCACACTGGACGACACCTTCGATGGCGCCAAATCACCCTCGCGATTCAAGCTCCTCCCTAGCTCCATGGACGCAACCCTCTTCAGCGCCTCCTCGCTCGCGATTTCCTCATCCAAGGAATCCCTGTGGACACTTTCGCAATCTCCCTCCCAAGCCGTCATTTCTGTCTTCGGTCTCGACCCTGTCACCGGCGATGTGACTGGCACAATCTCACGCGCTGCGTGGAGCGGATACGGGAGCGGCATGATTTCCCCAGCTCCGTTCGTAGGCCAGGACATGGTCGCCATTACGAACTCGCCATCCGGCATGATCGCGTTCCTCGGCTTGGATAAGTCTGTGGCAACACTGGCAGCACAGACAGAGACGGCGCATGTCGATGGGGGTGACTTCTTGGAGGAGGTGTGGGAGGCGAATATAGCGAGTGAGGCCATGGCGGCGCCGAAGATCAAGAGCTACGGGAGAATGGATTTGGGGCTTGATACGCTGGGTGAGGGTGCTTGGGTTGACTAGTTGCGCGAAGTGCTAGTCAAGTAAACAAGCGATGAATTGACCTGATGGTGGAATCCCAATAACACCTAGATGAATGCACGTGCAGATACAAATGGAACAATTGCACAATTTGACTGACGATGAAGACCAATAAATGAGGCCGGGCTCACCCGCCTCGTGCGTCTCGCTTGCGGAAGGCGGTATCAATTGCATGATTTGATGTGACCCGGGCATCGTCGTGATTCAGAATGAAGGTCAAAAAATTCGTTTGTAGGACATTGAGCCGTGCTGCAGCCAAGATCACCAACCCTTCCCAGGAAAGACATGTGCCTCGAAGTCTCCAAATGGTGAAGCTATCATCGAGAGTGTTGAACCAAGAACGCAATTGGACTAAAAGATGCAAAGTAGGCCGTCCCGGGCGTGTTCAGAGGATCTGAAGTACTACCTTAACCAAGTTCATTTTCTTAATCTTCGTGATACGATAAGGAGAGAATACAGTTGAAGCGACGGAATAGAACTAGCGCGAACGAGATGCATAAGAGAAATTGTAAGATGTAAGAGTGGGCGGTAGGGTGACATGTAGATAGCGATACAGGCAAGTGAATGACGCAAGGAAAGAGTTGGTGAGACACCAGGGGTCAAAGCAGGCTCATGCGGTCCAGCCATGAATATTGTTGGGGAGTAGATGCTATTCGAGCATACTTTGGGGTTGAATCGAAGACTTGCAAGAGTATGGTATCCAGATTGCGCAGCCTGAGCCAGATACCTACCAGAGTCTTCATTGGTTGCCAAAATCCAGGTAGACCCATTCTATCCTACGAAAGGCCAGATTCCCATTCAGCGGATGAATGACATTGCAACAGCTATACATCATTAGCTCACTTAACTTCAATCGTCTGCCAACCTACCGGCATTAGGACTGTCATGCCCACTAGTCCCTGATCGCAGTGCACCGCCACCGTACGAAGCTGGCGGTGAGAACGCAGAAGCGGGCATCATCTGTCCCGCTATGGCAAGCGAAAGGCCAATATACACAGGCTTGTTTTCGTACAGCATGACATCCAGCACGCGGTTGATTTGCGAGGCTGCTGTTGCGGGGCTATTGATGATGGTTGAAGCGGCAAAACTGAGCCCGGCCGTCTGTTGTTCCGCGCTGGAAGGACCAGTCAGTTGAGAATCCAATGTATGAATGCATTGCATGGAAGAAATCAAGAGTAAGGCGTCAGAGTAAGAAGAGTAGACTTACGAAGTGAACTGCGCTGAACTTATTTCGCCAACGAATACCACAGGCTTCCAAGCATGCAATTGGCGGCCTTGGTCATAGCATGTGCGCAGCTCACCAGCTGCAGGAGACACGACGAAGGCGCCGACTTCACCAGTGGCTGGGCTGATGGCGACTTGCTGGCTGTTGACGTAGGCGAGGCGGTTGCGCTGAACGGATCCAATGAACAGTGAACCTGATTACTTAGTCAGAAAGAGGCACTGAGAACGATCAAGCATGAGCATACTTCCGCCGTGTCCAAGCACTCGACGGACACCGATCGACGCCAGCCGCCAGAAGAGATAGTCTCCCACTGTCGAAGACATGATGCTTGGATTGATAGTTCGACCTGATGATATCGGGTAGTACTTTGGTTTCGGCGTTTGACAAGGTGGCAGTGAAGAAGACGGACTGCTTTGTGCTTCTGGCAGTTGATAGTCGTTGATATCGAAGTTGAGATCAAAGCTCAGCTCGTTTGGGTCAAAGTTGTAGTCGTTGATGTCGAAGTTGAAGTCGGTGTTGCTGAAGTCAAAGTCGTTGCTATCGAATTGAGCTGCTGTGTTTGAGGACATCTGGACTGTCTTATATTCGGGCAATGTCTACCCTCTTGCCCTGAATAGCTCGGCTTGCAGAATGGATGGACTATCTTGCTGCCTTGGACGACCTCGAGGACGGGTCCAACCTGGCCTGGTATGGGGCCCACGGAATTAGATGGCGCTTAGTGATTAACAGTGAAGCACAGAGAGGGGATGGTATGAGTCTTCGGGAAGTGAATTGTGGACCAATGCGTTGTTCGTGGGTTGTGGGTCTCCCCCAATGTGATATTCTTGTGCCTTATACTTGCTATCAGGCCTGGTGGATCAACATAACCTGGGAGGAAAAAGAACAGAGACATGGTGTATCGAGCTGAGGGCCGAGTGCGACTGGAGACGATTGGCTCGAATTCAGTATCGTCAACGCCGAAGAGTATTTGGAAGTCGGTCTCCAGCCTTGCTCTACTCCCAACCGCAAACTTGGAACTGACGATGAGGCTCCTGCCCATCAGCCACATCTCGCATCCGTCCCCGCACGATATGCATTAGTAACTTAGGGGAACGACGATACGACGAATGGGGTCCAGAAAGTGATAGAAAAGCGTCTTCCAGAATGAGAAGTATTTTTCGAGCTATGCAATGCTTCAGAGCCAGCTGAAGCTAATTTGCACGACAATGGTGATGACTGTTGAGGGCTGCTGGTTCGTCGGCTTCCCAAAAGGGAAACATTTTTCGAGCCGTGTGAGGCTGATGAGCCTCAAAAAGGTACGGCAGCCGGGCTTAAAACAAGGCTGGCGGTGCCGCGTGTGATTGGTCGAACAACGAAATGTAAGCAAAAAGGTACGCTAGAGACGCACGTCGCGCCAAGAACACAGATGTGAACAGCGGGGGCGGAGATTTTAGACAGAAACCGGAGCTAGATCGAGCGTCAGGCCCGGGGGTGGCTGATAGCTTTCGCATTGGGCTGTCGTGGTCGCTTGTGGCTGCGTTGAGGCTAGATGAAACGTTCTACATGCGTAGGGAAGTTGGCTACGCGTTTGCGATCTAAAGTTCAAACCGTGGATTAGAATGCTGGGCATGTCACTGATGCTATTTTGTCCTGTATTTCCGATATCTTCAGGTGCGTTATGGTTGGAGCCGTTCACTCATTGAACTGAAGAGCCGTGTGACATAGGCCCTCACCTGCCCGGTCCAAAAAGCTCACGATGCATAGCGCACGGTTTCGTATGCTAAGGAGGCCGTCTTCTGAAGCCGAAACATCTCCGAACAGGATGTGAGAAGGTGGAAGCGATGATCGGGCCCCGGAGAAGCCACGAGGCTGTGTAGCGCTAGCGCTTTCCTGGGTTTAGCGCAATGGCGGTGCACAACCTTCAGCTGGCAAAGTCCTCGCATGGAGCCATGGGGGGTTGAATCTAATCGATAAGCATGATGTCCGGAGAGGCCGTTGTTGAGATTGGGGCCGGCTTTATAAGTAGATCGCGACACGGTGCCTGATTCGGAAAGTGTTCTCGGTGCCAGGCTACTATCCAAAATTCGGGTTATGTTCAGCTACTGAACTTATATATCTCAAACGGATGATATACATCGCTGCGCGATCTTTTATCTTGCCGCGAAGGTTTTGTCGATATACTCCTCTTGGTTCTCCGCCTTCTGCGGAATCCAAGGACTAGGAAACCTTAGATCAAAGGCAATTGGACCCACATATGCTCTTACCTCTTGGACTAGTGATGCAGGAAAGAGAGTACACCAAAAGAACGACATGTAGAAGCACAGTCACGTGGTTTTTTTAAAAAGTCACGTGCGAGAACATTCACCGACGAGATCTTGGACGCGTCGTAGTTGGCTTGAAGTTCCATCAGGAATTCCAGCATGTAACTTTGCGGTCAGACATAGAAAGGCGAATAATTGGTCCTCAAGGCCGACTAGTAATGACATCATCCTCGACCGCCTCGTGGTAAAACGTGCGGAGGTGAGGATGATCGTCCTTTTCCAATGGCTTGATGCGTTCGAATCGCACGTTTCCTGAAAAATCATTCTTGGGTGTCATCTAAACAAGGTCCATACCACCGCTAACATTTCGCGATGGAATTCTCATGACATCAGCTTTGGCTCATCATGAGCATTCCAAGGAAGAATTCGTTCGATTAAGGTAGCATCATACTTATTCAAAGATCAGAGTAATTGACAAGGATGTTATCGGAGGTATATATGGCAGCGTTGCAGCAGTCAACCATGGTCCAAGACACGTCAACCCAATCTTCCCCTACTTTATCTTACCACAGCATTCTATCTCCAAGTTTCTCTGCGTCCAATCACCACCATGCAGCACGTCCTCCAAACCGGCCTCTCATCCGGGATGTCCGCAACCTCCGGTCCGCACCACAACAAGCCGAACCCGGTCCCCAAAGACTTTGATGGTCTCGCTGTCGTGATGCCCTCCTCTTGGACGCCCCAAAGCTCCACAAAAATTACATACAAAGGCAAGAACGGCGACGTCCAAGCACCTCTCCTCATCATTGGCGCCTGGTCTTGGGGCGACACAGCAACGTTCCACTGGGACGATTCCGAATACCCCACTCTCCAGGAAGCATGGAAATACCTGCTATCTCAAGGCCTGAACTTTATCGATACCGCGCAAGCCTACGGCTCTGGGAAGAGTGAAGAGATATGCGGCAAGTTGTGTGCGAAGATGCCCAGGGATCAGTTTGTCATGCAGACGAAGTACTTTGTCGTGCCGCAGACGGAGGACATCATTCATCCCACAACTGCGCCAGTGAAGAAGCTAGAGGGTAGTCTGAAGAGGATGGGACTCGAGTACGTTGACATCTATCTCGTGCATGGGCCGATACATTTGCAGAGTATCTCGACGGTGGCAAAAGGGATGGCGGAGTGTGTGGACAAAGGTCTGACGAAGTGTGTTGGTGTGGCGAATTATAGCGAGGAGGATATGCTGAAGATGGCAGATGAGCTGGCGAAGTATGGTGTGCCACTCGCGGTGAACCAATGCGAGTATAGTGTCCTGCGTCGACTTCCTGAAACATCTGGTCTGTTGAAGGCGTGCAAGGATCGCGGCATCGTCTTCCAGTCTTACTCTTCGCTTGCGCAAGGCAGACTATCTGGGAAATACAACGCGCGGAATCCGCCACCAAAGGAGTATCGGTTCAGCTCGTACAAGATGGAGGAGATTGAGCCGACGTTGGAAGTGCTCAGGCGGATTGCGGAGAAGCGAAAGAAGACTGTGGCGGCTGTTGCGTTGAACTATAATCTGTGCAAGGGGATCAGCCCACTGGTGGGCACAAGAAAGCTAGAGCAGGCGCAGAGTAATTGTCAGGCGTTGGGTTGGAGATTGAGCGATGAAGAGATTCGAGAAATTGACGGGGTCAGCTTTGAGGGGTATGCTACGAGCCTTTGGCAACAGGGTTAGAGTGCGCTGAAGTGGCCCGTAGTCCTCAATCAAGACTGAGCGCACGGCCAATTTATTACCCGTCTTGCGTTCTCTATCCTTCACCCATCGTTTCTTGAACCTCCACCAAGCCCCAAACATGCCATGTCCTCATTCTGGTGTCCCACATCCAAACGCTGAAAGACTCCCTGACATGTAATTGTGTGGCGATCGGTAGCTCTGCATCCAGAGACGTGACTACTGTGACCGGCTGCCTCACACGGACACTGGAACGTATTCGGCACAACCACGCAAGCGCTGACATTCTCATAGCCATGCAACAGTACAGCAGTCGGAAGATATTTGTCAACATCGAAGTATCCAGAGATTCTTAGCCTCGCGGGCGACTGCTTCGTCGGAATGAACGTGTCGCGATATGGTTCAAGATCCACTTGATTGATGCAGATCTCGGTCTGCTTCATATAGATGTGCCAGAACTCGGCGCGAATCTGGCGGCAGACTTGGGTGAGGCTGTACCATTCACGCCTCCATGCCTTGATCGGCATGGGTTTCCCCCTAAATGCCATCTCCCAGGCGCTGGGCTTGCGTCGTTCTGTGAGAGAACACTCTCTTCCCTGGAGGAATACTCGATGAGGGGTCAGGTGAGTGGTGCGGTCGCATCCGAGCCAGCCCTGCTCTTCCTCAACGGCAATGCCATAAATCCGAAGGCGAATCTCTGCGGATGAGATTTAGCTGACGCTGAAATGGAAACGGCCCTGCAATGTACTTACCAGAAGGTACGGCTAGGAGCTTGGACTGCCGGGTTGCCATCTCCCCAGTCACCCTGGAGTCTCTTAGAGTATACTTGAGCAGAGGACAGACTCTCTTGTCTGTTGAGGGCGGCTACGCTTTAGGAAATGACGGGAGGGTTCAAAAAATGAAGGTGGTATTTTTCCAGCTTAAAGTTCAGGGCGTCCTGCAAGAAGCTGATGTAAGGAATCGCCCTGGTCAACTGTGGCGGCGGCACAGTTTGTCAAGAAATCCTTCGGATCCTGCTTGTGTAACAGTTTGGCCACACCTTATAGCTATCATGATGGTGTCCTTGTCGTTGCAGATTCGTGGCGTCAAGTAAAACTTAGACGTTTCTCATATTTTTGATACTTAGTACGGCCTTGATGGAAGACTTCAACCACCGTTCGCAGCTGGGGCGGCCACCAACCGGCAGCCGCCATCATGAATGAAAATGTCTCGTGTTTGCAGGTTGGTGGCTTGCGATGACTGCGGGAGAAGCGTTTGCCCCAATGTGGACGAATAGGCACAACAGGCAGGTTCCTGCAGCTCAGCGCACGCGCGCCGGCTCTCGTCGGTCGTGGTGAGAAGAGCGTGATGCAAGTGAAGGTGTAGAACATCGATAGGTTGGGTGAAGCACGTGCTTGCACCGTCCCCTCTTGCCATTTCTCGAGTTTTGTCTTCGTGCCTCCCCTTTGCTAACAGCGACTTCGCCACTTCTTTGTTTACCTACACCTCCCACCAAAGGCACCGTCATGCAGCTCTTCAATCTACTCCTCACCAGTGCACTGTGTGCACTTTCATCCAGCGCTCAAACATACCGCTGGGAATTCCCGAACTCCATCACGAATGGCCCCATCGATGCACAGTTCTTCCTCAACGAGACCAACGCGCACAACCCAATAGATTCATCGCGTGTGCTTCCTCGACCAAACAGTCAGAGTTGCAGCATTTAGTACTTCGACGCCGTATTTCAGGTGACACGGTTGTCTGCCACTTCGATCTCGACCGGTATGAGTTATGAGGAGGTTGACGGTGGGATCGACGTCAACATCGACATTGTTCCTATGGGAATCAAGGGCAAGGATAGTCTGCAGACCGTTGGTCCACCCCTGCGTGATGCCATTCTGCGTGGTCAAATGAAAGCTGACAAGAGCATTAGATTACCGTACCGCGCCTGCCTTGCGATCTCGGCTTCGGAAAGACCGGTACCTCGTTCGAAGCCGCGCCCCATGTAGGCCAGTTCAACACAAGTCCTGACGCCGAGGCATCAGTCGAGCTGTATACCAACGCGCGAAACGTCAACAAACGTCTCAACTTCACCACCGGCGCTGGCTATCACGATGTCCAGTGGAGCGACGCACCGTTCTAAGAGAAGATCAAGCCCCGTTGCTGGGGCCACGCTCGTCTGAACACTGTTGGCACTGATCATGGTAGGGGCTCTGTTGTTTGGACGCAAACCACGGATCACGCCGGTTGCGTCCATACTAACTTCTACTACAACGAGAAAACGGGAAGCCCAAATCGGCGCACCACTCCGTATCTTGCGTGCTCGAGCACCAGTGGGGCTGGAGACAAGGTGCTCAAGATCCACGACACCAAGGAGGCCACAAATGTCACGGCGGAGTTCGACGATGAGGTCTTCAGCACCTAGGTTGTGAAGAACACCGAGAAGGAGAATTCCAAAACGTGTGGAGGATGGGCTGGTAAGGTGACCGGCTTGTTCCCAGGCCAGCAGCTAGAAGGGAATGCGCTGTTCCATGAGTACCATTTCTGAACGAGGGCAGATTGGGTAGAATCGTGGTAAGCCAGATGGAGATAAAAGCCGGGTGTTTACGTAGCTATTTGCCAGGATGTGGGAGGTGGTTTAGCTACATGATTCCTGGGTAGAAATCTAAAAGTGCTTTATCAGCTGGGCTTTGTTCGAGGACACAATGAAGACACAAAATGACGAGGCATTTCAAATTTGTGAAATTACTTACAAGTTGGAACCAATACCCTCGTTACTCGCTTGGGCCTCAATCTCGTAGTAGGCCATCATGATGGACCCAAATGTCCTACATACTGCAGCATCACCCAATTAGGGCTAAAAATAGCCAAAACTTCGTTGACTTGGTCTCATTTTGCGTATACCACACCTGATTACTACGTCTCAAAGTGGTTGATAAATTACCTTACGGTTATCCAATATTGGCATACCTGTTCGATGGTTACATCCGTAAAACAGAGAGCAAAAAGCATAAGGTCAAGTTGCAGACCGATGGGTACCACGTGGTAGACATGGGTGAAGCTTGAACCCCACAATGCTGTCTGCGCCCATGCCCAAGACGTGGTATGTGGAGGGCGACCTGTGGTGTCCCTGAAGCTGCTTCCATGTGTCAAATGCGGCAATACTCCCTCGTAGGAAACCGTCGCAAAATGGGCATGATAACGCAACTGCCTCGGACCCAATTGCCGCTTTGGTTCAGAATCAACTGCTGGATCTGATAACGCAGGGCCCGATGGGAGTGATTATCTCTCCCCACACGCCAGTTGCCCTCCGGAACACATATAAGCGTGCAGTGGGCTTGGCCTGCAATCGAGAAATTGTCTCTTTGCAGCCACAACCCGCCCGCTTGTGCGCCACCTGTCCGAAAGATATTCGAAGGACACATAAGCCGATTGAAGTAGCGTGTACTGGTAGCCGAGTGAAGCGTTCCAGTGGGGTCAAATCGCTGGCGCGAATCGGTGTGCAGGGGTGTCAAGGTCTAAGGTCGCAAGTGATTTAGTTGGAGGTAGAGCAGCGTTCAGCCCGGACTGCTAGGCGGAAACTGAAGGCCACCATGTCGTACATACCGGCCAACCACTGCGTGTGTTAAACCGGGGCTAATGATGGATGAGATCCGAATATGACGCCGAGGAATCTGAATTTGATGCCGAGGGGTCTAAAAATGATGCTGATAAGTCAGAATATGACATTGACGACTCTGTACATGACATCGAAGATTCTAAACACAGCACCGAAGGGATATCTCGCTTCCTCGATCTGCCAGCGGGTTCGTTGTCATCTCGCCCGTGTCGCCAATCTCAACTGAAAATCGGCAGAGCTCCGCAACTTGGTGTACAAGTTCGCGATGGGCTTCTCCACAGAACGCGCCAAGCTGCGCTCTCATGCCGAAGTGATGCGCAACCAGGCTTATAACCGCGCGCTGCTTCAGGGCATTTGGATGGATGACGAGGAGGATGAAGATACCACGGTGGCTATGCCAAGCATTTCTCAACGCCCATCCAAGCGTCCTCCTTCAGGCCAACAGCCAGATCCGGAAAGAGTCTCGCATCATCTACCTCTACCGCCAGAAAGTCTTCATCGACTACAAGGACGCGGGAGCCACTTCACGGACACGTATCCCAATGACTACGCTACGACCGTGAGCGTTATGGACGAGGATCGGTATGCATCTAATCGTCTCACGGGTATTTGGCTCAACAGCCTCCTCGTATCGAAGTTCGCCAGTGTTAAGGTGACAGTGAGTCGACGGTTGGCGACAGTCGAGCATGGACCCGACGGCTTCGACCTTGCCCCAGGCCCATTTTGCCAGCGCTGCGCTTCGGCGCCGCCGTTACATCAGATCGCTGCCGTGCATATCCATCGTCGCCCTTGTCAACTTGATCTCCTGGTCCTGTAGGGTCCCGTCCGACGCAAACAGCACCAGCTCCTTACATCCACATTCTCTTCGAACCAAAATGTAAGGAGCCCTGGATGATGGGTCCATTCTCAAGGATCCCAGACGGATGGCTTGCGCGCCATGGCTTCGGCTGTATGGAGTCCTTTGGGGTGTTCGTTTGTTTGTTCTAAGCCGGGTTCTGTTCTTCTGTGGACAAAGTTGCACCTGTTGGGACTTGAAGAGGAGATATGCCAAATGTTCTATGCATCTTGGTTGTACTCGAGCCTTGGTATGGGCGCAGTTTGGTGAGGATGGAGGAAGAAATGAGCTGGAAATTCTTAGGTGAAAGGATTCAGGTTAGCGAGCGTCTTAATAAGCTGCAGCCACAAAACTCTGGATGTCTGACCCCTCATCTCCCATCCTCTCACATCGCAAGCGTTCCACAGCAATCGCACTAACAACCAGTGTCAGCGCTCAGCGAGCGCTCAGCGACTATCAGGAAGCACCATGGACGCACCAACAAAGCCCGCAGCGACTTCATTCTTCGACCTTCCCCGCGAATTGCGCAACCTTGTTTACCATGAACTCTTCCGACTCATGTGGCCCAGCATCAACGAACAACTACCACAAAGCAAGATACTCATTAACCTGCGGTACGAAGGTCACTATCAAATAGCGACTACCAGCGGGCCTACGGAAGATCCGATGGGTATGTATCGGAAATTCCCAATCGGCCTGTTGTGCAACAAGCAGTTGCTGGACGAAGCTCTGGAGCAATACCTCAGCAAAGCCGAGTGGTTCTGTGACGGGACTTGGTGCGATCCGAATCCAGAGTATCATCGGATGTACTTGACTCGCAAGGGCATGGTCACGAAGAAGATCAACAAGTTGAATTTGTACGCTGGCAACCTATCACACCTCGAATCCCCAAAACCAAGACGCCCCACGGGCAGCTGGAACAAGGAGGTATTGGAGAGCATCCGGGAGAGTTTGAAAGAATGGCAAGAGACAGATCCCGATAGTCCGATACATAAACTACGCCTGGTCGGACACCATTACCTCATTCCCCACGAGGAACCTTTCGAGCAGGCGCCGAACATCATCAAGAAACTGTCTGAGCTATTCAAGGATATCAAGACCAACCGCTTCGAGGTGGAGATGCACGGTCGGCCGAGGTCGAGAGTCATGTTGTTCGTTGTGACAGGGCGAGGTGCTGGAGAAGAGCTTCGAGGGGAGCTGGTGGAAGATTGGCGAGAGCGCTACGCAGCCGGAGTGTGGAGAATGACCAATATTTTGGCAAGCAGAGGACAAGCCATCTAGTACGTAAAGGAATAGGGCAACTACAGGTCATGGCGCAAAGACACGGGCGACGACACCAGTGGCGGAATCTCGAGATGTTCTTTGGTTTTACAGCGTTGTTTTGAAGGTCAGCGCTAGTTTGGAATTGGAACCAAGCCACGTGCACAGGCGTTGACGATGGAAAAATGACGATTCGTTCGGCGGCTTTTCATCACTCGTCCCACCATGAGCATCCACATCTTCGAGACTTGCATCGCACACTGTCTCATCTTCGTATTCTGCGCAACACCATGATGTGCACACACGAGCTCGAGATAGTGTGCCTGTTTCCGCGGCCCCTGGATGCGGGCACTAGTGAAACAGGCACCGCATGACAGCTGCCGTCCCCTATCCATTCAATTGGTATTCCAGATGCTGTCATCGCACTGTAGCAGCGTTCTTCCCTCCCCACCCCCAGGCACTACGATTTCCGACAGCCTCGTTTTGCTGCGCTGGCCTCGACGATTGCGACCCCTGGTCTCCGGCGCGGCCTGTGAGGTCATCGACGGGGGTTGTGACCAGTTGACTTTGTGCCACCCCAGCTGCTATTTCATGCTCCCTATACTCCACCTGGCCGGTCATAACATTATTTTAGGGGATTGCGGGACCTCTTCTTTCCTCGCAGTAGTCGCTCGTACGTGCAGCAGCAGTAGCAGCAACGATGGCGCGTCCGAAGAGCATGCCGGATTTCTCGGCCCTGCTAGACGCGTCGACCCCGCTGTCAGAGCACCACCTGCTGGATCGCCCGAGAAAGAAGCCGAGCATTTCGCTGGCCGCTGGCTTGATCATGAACAGCGAGAGTCCCAAGAGCATCCCGAATACGCCGCAGCAGCTGAAGAATGGTGACGTGCCGAGCGAGAGTCTGTTCTATGCGTATGCGCAGAAGGTATACACACCTGTACCTGCCACTCTCCTTGCCCTACATCCGGTACCTGCGGCAGACATTCGCTGACATCACATACCAGAGCGACTACGCGCAATCCTCGCCCTACATCCTCACCTTCGCCTCCGCCAGCGTCTGCGATCAATGGTGGGCGCTCGTCCAACGCGAATACCCCGAATCCACGCGCATCGGCCCCCAGCTCTTCATCCTAAAGGGCGACGATATGCAAGAACAAATCCAAGACAATCCTCGCTTCTACGACCTCCGAAATAAGTGGTTCTACACTCCCAACGAGGGCACAACAGGTGTCATACCGCTGCAGGACTACAAGGGCAATCTGATCACAAGTACATCTGCAGCGCCGCTTTCCACAATTGAGGAAGAAAAGAAGGAAGACAAGGCATTCGATATGACTGCACTCAACGAGACGCTGGAGAAGATGAACGCCATGATCTCGTCCAACAGCGCGCAGATCCAAGCCCTCGCCGTCGCGCAATCCTCGGGCCTCCAGCGCATGCAAGAGATCAACGAGACAAACACCCTGCAGATCAAAGAACTCGCCGACTCGCAGATAAAACTGCAGTCCATCGTCGACCAGAACGCGTCGCACTACATCGCCCTCTCGAACTCGTCCTTCGCACAACAGGAATCCGTCAAATCGATACTGGCGAGCAACGCGGAGCAGGTCAAACAACTCGCCCAAGGGCAGATGCAGTTGAACAAGACGTGCGAGGGCATGATGCGTGCGATCGAGGGCTTGGGCGCGGCGGTGGCGAAGGTCAACGAGACGATGCTGAATTCGAGCGAGGATACGGCTAGTAGTACAGGCACCGGCATACTGTCGAATGGTGGCACAAGCTCGCTGAGCGCAATGGCGAATCGCATCAGTCCGCCGCCGAGGAAGTTGAATAGGAGGATAAAGGGCGTGTGGTATGAATACGATATGGGCACGCCGGCTAGCTCGCCGAGGAAAAGTGTGACGATACTGGATACGCCGCCGAAGAGTCCGTTGGCCGGTAAGAGAGCGTAGGAGGAATTGAGAAGGGTGTTCATGGGCATGAGATAATGTGCTAATGGTGTACGGTTTCTTCCGGGCTCTTGGGTATGTACCAATACGCTTTCTATTCTTGTTTATCAGATTTGCACGTCCTCTCCGTTGCGGGGCATGAAAAACAAGCGCTTTTGATTCGGTAGCCTCGTTATCAAAATGTCTATGGCACCGGATGACTAGATTCGCCCCCCACCATGGTGCTTTCTTTACCAACAGTCACCAACTTTGGAGTCACCTTTGTCCCACCCTCATCCCGCCTCCGCAAATTCGCAATCGTACTCGACCTTTTCACACTCCCTACCCCGCATCCCTTGTCGCCCCTCCTACACAAATATAGCAACTCTTCCACCCGTCTGCGTCTTCTCTCTTGCTCCCCAAACCCACTTCCAAACTCGAACGCTCATTAATCATCCTGTCACAAGCTCTCCTACATTGCAATAAACTCGGTCCTCTATCCTACACCATGGCGCTCCACACGCTTTCCCCCATCATTGCCTTCCTTCTCACGACCATGACCTTCGCCCACCCGGCTTCCACGAACGTCCAGTCCAATGTCCACGTCCTGGGTCGCACGACCGCAGATGTCAATACCATCAAGCCAGTTGCTCTCGATGCTCGCGCTGGGCGCTGCACCTTCAAGGGCCAATTAAGCTGTCAGGGATTCTGCGAGCCGATGCCAGGATACTACATGTTCACGATCCAGGAGCTCAAGGACCGCGATGGCAACGAGGCCAATATTCACGGGAACAAAATCATGTACGCTCCGTGGTTGCAGATCAAGCCGGAGACCGACAGCCAGGCTGGAGACGACAGGGTATACGACGATGTTCTCTACGGACAAGACATCAATGTCCACCTGCGAATGAACTCTGACGGAACTGATCACCTGTCGTTCAAGCTTGGTTATTCGGGAGCAGCCTGAAACGATGATGACCCGTCCCATTGTCAGAAGGGCGCATGGGAACACCCGATAAGCAACGGTTGCCAGGTACGTCTTTGGCTTTCGGTGTTACCGTACGATTAGTACTGAACGTTCACAGGTTCGCAAACTTTCTTGCAGCTTTGACTGTTAGGTGGTGGATGGAAGCGGCGGTGCGGACGTGGCTTCGGCTTTCCGTTGGTAGGGGGTCATATGTGGCAATGATCCAGGCGACATAATTTGTGTTCTAGACTCAGATGTAGATTGTCCCCCTCGGCCTTCCTCAGGGTATCGGATTCTACTAATCATCTAAGCCATGAGGCGAGTCAGAATTGAGATTCAGAGTCCCACCTCCCATGAGCGGTAACTCAACCTCACTGTTCTTTTCTGTCCCAGTCACCCCTTGTAGATATATGCACGATGTGATCCAGCATACCACATAACGTACAGTTAATGAGTGGTATACCCGAAGCTGTACAGGTAGATTGTTCCTTGCTACCTACTTCAACATCTCACACCTGCCGCTAGGCTGCACTCGGGTCACCATTTGCTCCTTCCCAAGTAGACGAGCCTCACCCCTACCGCCAACCCCACAATCCTGCAATGTTATTTGTACCTCACTCCTGCACCTACCCCACCACTGTCACCTCATTCCTTCGCCCATATAAAAACCCATCTTACCCTATCATCCTGTTCTTCTACTAGCCACTCTCGCCTCGACCAGCACTCTTATCGTCCTCGAGTTGAATCATTCGAACGTCATCCTCCTCCAACTCTTTGCCGCCATGGTCATTGCACTTTCTACTTCTACGAACGCCATTGGCAGCGCCGCCGACAAGACACAGGTTCTCACAGCTCAGGGTGGAATATGCAGCTTCTACGCGAAGGAATACAAATGTTGTGGCCGGGATGTACCGTTCGGCATCGGCTTTGGCTCCAAGATCCGCTTCATGGAAATTACAGACGCTGAGGGAATAAGAACTCGGCCAACCAGGTCCCATTGGGATGACGCGAGTGCCTTTTCACCCACGTACCGTGGGCACTTATCGGAGTTCAGCACCTCATGTAGCTTCCGCCTCTCCCTCCACGTACCTCTACTATCTCGAATCTCACTCCACCAGCAACAAACCTCTCCGCAATGAGGACGTTCCATCTCGCCATTCTCTTCTATTACCTGTTCGGTATGGTCATTGCCCTTCCAGCGTCCACAGATATTGCCGTAACATGATACACTCGGTAATCTCAACAGTTAACAAGACATGAGAAAATCTATCATGGATTCAATGACCTCCATGGACTTACTGTATTCGTTTCCTAGTGCCAAAACCCCACCTGAAATCCGTGCGAGGGCTTATTTCATGGTTTTAGAGGTTACATTCAGGCTCTAGACCTCATTTCATTCTTCCAAGGCCCTTCTGAACTGCTTGTAGCTGCCAGCGCGTTTACTAATCACGTGACTTCGCAATCCTCTCTGAATGAACATTGCCCATAGCAACCCCTACCGTGACAAAACAGCTTTAAAACTAGCGATAACTGACATACGCTTCATCGAAATGCATCTCCAAAGATTGCTGGATGACTGCCTCGGTTTATGGAACTTCGATGGGCTATCGAAAATAATGGACCCTCGACAAGATTGGCCAATGGGCCTAAATAGAAGGCTCAAATGAGATGTTTTTTTACAAAATTGCCTCCGCTCACCGTGATATTCACTGAATTGTTCCAAGGTAAGAATCTGTTGTCTCGATCTGCGGTGAGGGAAATGTTACTATGCCTCAACACGAATTGTTCACCAAACCGCGAGTCTCACCTATTTTGCAGCCCACAATCACCGCTAGGTTGCTATATATAAGCTCTGTAACCCCCGAACCCCGCCCTCCAAGTCCCAATCCTCGATTACGACCCCCACGCACCTTCTTCAACCGCTACCATCATGACCTTCCAGCTGCTCATCACTATCCTTGCCTGGCTTCTTCCTCTCGCCCTCGCACACCCCGCTCCAACTCCAGTTCCTGATCCTCTCATCCTCAACGGTACCCTCTAATAGAGCTCGCGACAACGGAGAGCCCGCACATGGCTGGTGCGCCTTTCATGCCCGCCTAGCCCAGTGGTGTGCCAGCCCCAACGACTACGCCGTCACCATTCCTTACGTCCGCGACGGATTCGGCCACGATATATACGACATCCCGAACATCAATGTCTACCAGGCTCTCCAGCCGGATCTCATCGACCAAGTGGGCACCGAAGTGACCGTGGGCCCGATCATGGATGGCAAGTCTATCCGCGTGCATTTGCGCGCGTTCGAGGGCCAGGAGGACTACCTGTGGTTCTATTACGACGCTGACCGAAAGTCCACTCCGTGGGAGGACTACGAGAAGGGCCGGTGTGGAAAGGGAAGATGGACTCGTGACAAGTGCGACGGAAAGTATCTCGTGAGTGGACTTGCCGACAGAGCATACGTGCATTGCTTACTGGAAACAGACTCGTGATCTCGACTGTGGATACTCTTGCTGAAGTGGAGGAAGCTGGTCCATATGCTTGAGTAGGAGATGCTGGTTTGCTTCGCCGTTAAAACTTGAAGATCATTCCATAAGGCTCGGCCTAATTATGGGAAGGATCATGGGTTTTTGCGAGTCGGCTGGGTGTATCTTGAATATCGATATCATATGGACTCCAAGACGATGGAGCAAACAGCGATAGAGGTATCGGACTTTAAGGTATCAGGATGGCCACTTTACTTCCCCGTATTGCCACCTTTTGCCGCCCTGTAACGTGATGAGAGAGTTTGTAATCCGACTTGGCGTTAACACACGTGGCTTCGTGAGGGACTTGGGTGAAAATGTTAAAGAACGGCAGTCATACACTGCTCTCAAGACTTTCAGTAGAGAACTCTCAAAATAGAGATATTAATAAACCTGGCCAAACAGAATGTCGACACTGATACCAGTTTCCGTCCAACCGTTCCTACTCTAATCTGCCCATTGTCTATTCTCTTGGTTACGATGTCGCATTCGACAGCTCAATCGCTCCCTTGACGACCTCATCCAAAGTGTTTACCGGCAGGCCCAACTTTTGATTCCAAACCTCGTGCTCCTTCTCGTAGTCATACCCAACATCTACATCAGACACGAAGCTGAGTGCTATCAACGGATACGTAGCATCAAAATCGCCAGCTTTGAACCTATCCTTCAAGTCATTGAAGACAGCGGGAGTAGCCTGCTTCTCCTCAATCGCAAACTTATCGCCGGTCTGTTTCTCCAAACTGGCCACGATCTCGCGGACGTTGGTGACGAAGTCAGAGAGGAAAACTTGCTTGTTCGCCGAGATTCCAGGGTTCATCAACAATCTTGCAACCGCGCGGCCGGTATTCGTTGATGTGGTCACCGTGAAACGCGAGCGGCCAGAGTCCCAGATCGTAGCACGTCGATTCTTGAGGTCAATTCCCAGGAGATTGCCGGACTTCTTTGGATCGAGTGCCCAGTCCAGCCACGCGCCGCACGAGACAGATGTCCAGGTCAGCTTTCCGCCGGATTCTTCCGCCTTCTTGATCAGATACTCGAGCATCCGACCTTTCAAGTCGTACACTGGGGCCAAAGCCCTGGCCCTCGGATCCAGGTTGTTAGCCCCATATTCGGAGGGAATGACTCGTTTTACACCAGTGGCTACTGCGGCATCAATGATGCGAAAGGCGAGGTCTTCCTTTGTTATCGGGGTTGTGCTAATGGCTACCACAACGGCATCCTGGCCCTTGAATGCCTCGATGAGTTCAGAGACGGTGAAGGCATCCGAGACTTGTTTAACAGGAATGCCGGAAGGGAAGGTTGCGCTCGAGCTGGCTCTTGTGAGGATCGTAATGTTGAGGGAGGACTCGGCGAGGAGGGCGGCGAGCAAAGGTGCTCCGAGAGAGCCGCTGGCGCCAGCAATGATGATGTTCTTAAGCGCAGACATTGTATTTGCGGGTTTTTGTCGAATACAATAGATGGTAAAGCTTGATCACTGTTGGAGAAGTGTGATCTTTGTCTTGAGCGCTGTTCTTGCTGCTGGAAGCTTGACGTGGATGGAAATGCTCGTCTTCACGCCTGGAGAGTCCATGCTCTTATACCTGTGTCCAATGTTCTCCTCCACATACACAGGTCTAGCTCCACATGCATTCGCTTTTCTCTGCTTCTGTTTGCTTCGATATGACGAATGCATATCCTACTGTGGGGAGATCGGCTCTTGGCTGCGTTTCCCGACGTAAAGATCCATTGTCGTCGATTACCCAGACTTTGAGTTACTTCAATCTGCAAATGCGCAGGCTGCTTTCCAACCAAGTTGAGTATCCGGAGGGCTCCATCCAGGGTGAGGCGCGTGCGAGGCGTCGGCCGCTGCAGCCTAAGCGAACAGGATAGTAATCAACGGCTACGTTGGGTAAGCAGGACAGCAGAGGCGGTAACTGGTTCAAGTAATTCATTAGGCGAGATCTGTCCTTGATTGCAGTTTTATGGGACGAAGAATTTGGCGATGCCCTGTCTTGTCAGAGGCACGAGGAGGAACGCCTGGCATCATCGTGGGATGCCCTCATCGGCGCGCCCAAATCTTCCAAAGAACCCTCCGACTTTGGATGTAGCTGCGCCGCCCGCAAACACGTCTCCAACTCGCAAAAGGAAGGGGAAGTGATTGCGGGTGAGGCGTCGCGGTCCGAACAGTTTCACGCCGCGGGGACGCTGATCGGATCGGCGCCTTCCCTGCCGAGGCGGCATCTGGGCTTGGCATGGCATGACACCTTTTCGGTTTCAGCCCCAGCCCTCCAGTCTCAACGCCGTGCCCTATCTCAACCTCCTACTCTCCATCACTTTGTTGTTCGTACCTGCGACGGTTACACAGTTCCATCTGCCCTGCAGGGCGCAAGCCTCGACACGTCGCCATAAACACGCTGACAGACTATCAGATGGAGGGTTCAACGCGAGAACCTACGGGACGGGTTTCGGGGAGGTTTCAGCTCTCACGCGTCTCAGGGCTGATTTGCCACGAGCATGAAAGACAAGAGCGCGTCGTTAGATTGAGGGAGGGCTTCAAAACGCCCGAGGGGCTCGTGCTACGAGATGATTGCATACCACATCGTTGACGCCACCACGCACTCTTTGCCCATTTCGTCACGCCGTGCATCGCGGCTGCTTGAAGAGAAAGAGCGTCTACCACGCTATAAGACATGTTCGTGGTGGCGTATGCCTAGCCCTATCGTCTCGGAGGGGATTCGCTTTTGGCCGTCTCTAACGTGGTATACACGATATTGGACGAGGCCAGCGCAGGCCCTAAGCGTCAAGATGAGCCTTGGTCCGACGTGTTTCGAAATCGAGCTCAAGCCATCGGAAAATGCATGCGACACGAAGAAAGAGACGGAAAAGGATGATCGTATTCGACGACAAATTCAGATGCAGGGCCTCAGACAGCATCTGTTCCCCGGACGCGACTGCGTATCGTTCACCTCCCGTGCTCTCAAAGCCCAACGTGTCGGAAGCTGTTATGTTGCGCGACGTGTAAACACTACTCTTTCTGGGCTAAAGGGTACATCTCTTTCCTCAAACAGCCGCCTTGATAGCGGCCGTACAGCTCAGTGTCCGGCATGCGTGGGCGCTAGGAAAAGGCACACATGTACGTCGCAGGCACAGCTGAAGGAAGTTCTCGTCCGCATGCAGCCACTTTCGAACGCGGTTAGGATCTCTGGACGATCCTTCGAGGAAGGGGCTGCTTGCTGTAGTGACGGCAGCGGATTGAATCACAATTTCCAACCCTTTGCTACCCGGTGGCGACGTTGGTCAAAGGTGCACATCTTCGGAGCGATGCGCCGACGTTGATTTTCATACTGAATATCCTTTCATTTCATTTGAAAACCTTCTACTTCCCCGGTAGTGCGCCAAGGCGCGGCTACGACAATGTAGAGCTACACAGCATATCGACGCAGGGATACGTTGCCTAGCTTGTATTACGCCGCCCAATCAGGCAGATTCCTTTGCGCCGGCCAATGCACGACTACATGATACGCGCCGCCTCTGCAAGGTCCAATGCACTGGAGGCCTTCGTTCAGTCGGTTTCTTGCAGAAGGTGGCCCTAAAGCAACGAAGGACGGGCGGTAATGTCCACCGTATTTGCGCTGAGAGCACTCGCGAGGACTGCACAACACGTCTACCCTCGTCAAACTCCGCAGGTGCTCGAGAGGGATTGGGACGCGGTGTCACACATCTACTGACGAGCGTCTTGTTTGTTGCTTCTTCGTTGCGTGAGAGCTTCAAAGTCAGACCAAAGGGTAGCCCAGATCCCAACCAGCGTCGGCTCGCAGGGATTCTGAGACCCAATTTGTATTGATCCAAGCAATCTTCAGGCCCAGGACCACTACAAATTAGTTCAACATGAAGCAGGGTCCAACAACAAAACAGCTAATTAACTATGGCGTCAGTGCGGTTAAGGCGCAGCCGGGGGAACGTTCGACAATCCCTGCATCGCACCCACACGCCGGGTGGGCATAACCACACCATCACAGGCTAAAGCTCCGACTGGCCGATCCGACCATCTCATACGGTTGCCCGACCATGCGCGTCTATGCGCTCCATCTAGACCCTCGCTAACCATGTTATTGAGTCCGCGCCCCCCAGATGATCCCCAATTTGTGGAGAAGCGTAGAGCGCAATTCATATGAGAGAGGATCCACTTCTTTTACATCCGTTCTGTTTGGCCCTGAATCGGTTCGAGAGCGCTCATAAATGGTACACAGGCCACGCTACTGACTATTGCTTTTGGCAATTGACGTTTGAAGAGGAGGGCTGATCGTTGATGGTGGATCTGATTCCGGAGCGAGAAGCAGCAATGGCGGACACCACGCGACCCAGACTCTCTCAGCTCACCACGGCGCCGATGTCGCCTTTCGCTATCGATTTCGATCATACAGATGCGTTGCCAGCGACAAGACTACACTTGCCTCCGCCACTCCATACACATTCACGGCAGAGCTCATTCGCGGAAACTTCTTCGGATACCCTCACCAACACCCTGACGCCTTCTACAATATATGCATTCAAGCATGTCGACAGTAGAGATGACCCGTATGACGGCCCGCGACCTCGCCCCTCCAGCATGTCGACCATGGCTACCGACGAAGGCAGTTCGTCGCCGTCAAAACCGTCCATCGCTACGCTCTTGTGTTTCACAGCTCTGACGCTCAGCATCTCTCTCGTTGCTCTTGACAGCGTATTGATACCCACTGCTTTACCGACTATCTCACTCTCCTTTCATATCCCGGACTCTTTGTATGCCTGGACCGGCTCTGCCTATCTTCTGTCGAATGCTGCCAGCATACCCTTCTGGGGCAAGCTGAGCGATGTGTTTGGAAGGAAACCTGTTATCCTCATCGCGAATTCGATTTTTCTCGGAGGAAGCGTCATCTGCGCTGTCAGTGTCAGTGCAGTGATGCTTGTTGGTGGACGCGCTGTGCAAGGTCTCGGAGGAGGCGGCGTAACTGCACTTGTATACGTTTGCGTCGCCGACCTATTCGCCATTCGGTAAGTATTGCCGCCGATATGGTCTTCCTAGCTCCACTCAACTACCCACCATCAATGCTTCGCATGTTGACTAACCTTTAATAGCGATCGATCATTCTACATGGGCATCGTTGGCGCTGCTTGGGCCGTCGCGTCTGCTTTGGGCCCCGTCCTAGGAGGCATCTTCGCCCAGAAGTTGGATTGGCGGTGGTGTTTCTACATCAATCGTAAGCATTCAGATGATACTTAACGACCGACACGAGCCCACTAACGGCTCTCAGTACCACTCGTGTCCCTCTCCATCATCACCCTTTACTTCACACTCAACCTCAAGAGCACGCGCACACCACTACTCACCGGCCTCCTCTCCATGGACTGGACTGGAACCCTTACCATCCTCACAGCAACCGTGCTCCTCCTTGTTGGCCTCCAATTAGGCGGCACATCGACCTACAACAGTCCCCTCGTCATCTCCCTCCTCACCATCGGCTCTGCCGCCTACCTGATCTTTCCCTTGACTCAATGGCTCAGTGAATCCCGCGGCGGCTCGCCCATCATGCCCCTCCGCATCTTCCGCGACATATCCAATCTCTCCGCCCTCGGCGTCTGCGCCTGCGACGCCCTCGTCTTCAACTCCGTCGCCTACTTCCTACCTCTGTACTTCCAACTCGTCCTCTCCTCGTCGCCATCTACCTCGGGCCTCTACATGCTGGCCGTTGCCGTTCCTCTCGCGCTTGTGTCGCTGGTGGCAGGCGCCGTCATCGAGAAAACAGGCCGCTACCTCGAAGTCCTGCAAGCTGGGCTTGCGCTCATGACTGTCGGCGTGGGGCTGCTCATCTCGCTGACCGCGTCTCTTAATCTCGCCAAGATCATCGCGTTCCTGATCATCATTGGCATTGGCTTCGGTCCTAACTTCAGCGCGCCGCTCATCGCGCTGCAAACGCGCGTCCGCGACTCGGATATGGCGGCTGGTACGTCGGCGTTTGGCTTTGTCCGCATGGTCAGCGGCGCTATTGGCGTTGTTGTCGGGCAGGTTGTGTTCCAGCTGCTGATGCGGCCGCATTTTGGCGAGTTTGTGGATGCGGGTGTGGCGCTGGGGTTTGCGCAGAAGCTGGCGGGTGGAGAAGCGATCTCTCAGACGGCTGGGATTGAGGCGTTGCCAGGTGGGCAGCGCGCTGTCGTCAGAGGGGGTTTGGTTGCAGCGCTGCGGGGCGCGTGGGTATTCTATACAGGTATCAGTGCGTTGGGGCTGCTCGTGTCGTTTGGGATTAGTCGGGGGAAGCTGGGAAGAGAGAAGAAAGGCAGGAAAGGGATGAAGGACGAGGAGGCAGCAGTGGAAAACAGTAGCTAGGTCTTAGGCTGCGAAAACGCATGGGTTCTGGTATTGGGTTTGCATTGGGAGGGCGCTCAGAACTACGTGCATACAGGACATGTATCATATAATTGAATTTGATGTTTCTCGTGCCGGGACACTGCGCACAGCCAGTGGTGCTGTTGGAGACCGTGTCTGTGATCAACATAAGGGGGGACATAGACGAAGTATGCTTCATAGTTGATAATTCGAGTGGTTCGTGAGACGTGTAAATGTTGACGATATGAAAATTATGTGTGAGAAGCCGGGACGGACGGACGATGTCCAGTAAAAGTTAAGATGATTAAGACAGCTTTAGCCGTAACTACGTAAACGAATAATAATATATAAGTAGATAATAGAAAACTAGAAGCGTTAGCCTATATAGTAATAATAAGATAAGAGGTAAAGAAAGGTAAGAGACGGCTTTTTAATCTCTTTATACTTATTACGTGCGCTATAGTCTATTACTTAGCTAAAGAAAAACTTTACTCTACGCTAAGTTACTAGTAGCTTAGTATTTTTATTACGTATTAGATATGGTAGAAGGTCTATGTGATTGCGTTAAATAATTTGCGTTTAATAGTGCGCCCAGAACTACCACCAAAACCACAACATCATAGTTGATAAATACTACGTAAAGACGTGCTATTATAACCCCCCATCCCATTTGAGCGGGAATCCACCCTCCCCGAGTGTGCTGATCATCCGTTTCAGTCCCAGTCGAATGCCTGACGAGAACAGTATCTGGGCGACCTACTCATTCTTGCGCATGTTGGATAAAGAGAAAACTAGATCAGGAAAAGTTGCACTACCAATGTAATCGTAAGGTTTGGTCCATGCCCTCACTGTGGTGCATCCGCCCACTCAGCAAGGAGAACGTTCCATGGCGGGAGCTCAGGCCCAGGCATAAATTGCCGGTCAATCTCGTCCAGATGAGCGTCGAATAACATTCCCCTCCATTGTGGATTTGCTCGTATAGTATGAAACATAGGGGCCTGATCCCACATTGTTCCGACATCGAAGTTGCATCGGACGAGCGAGCGACCCTGCACAATGTCAACGAGTGCATCCGGGAAACCTTCGAACTCGTAAAGGGCAAAGCGCCTTCGCTTTTCCCAACTTGGCATCGGTATGATCCCCTCTTGATAGCATGTGTATAGGGTAGCTTGCCATGCTGTGTCGCGGTGCACCTTTTCGAAGGCTCGTGTGGCGTCTTGCGGGATCGGTGCGCCATCGAGAATCAGGCTGAAGGAGTTAGCCGGCATACCCAGCGACGGGAGTGCCAAGGCTTCTACAATCCATTCTCTTATCGCATCGCCAATCCAGATCTCGCTCAGCCCGTGTTCGGAGTCGGAGAATTTGGCTACATGTTCCAGGAATAGGTTTCGCCAGAGGTTGACGCTTCGTTGAACCCGAAGTCGTGGATTCTCTTGGCAGAACGGAATGAGGCCTCGGGCGTGGCACGCTGGGCTTGCAGCTGCAATCGAATCCTCCATGAGATCGATCCTTCGAAACTGCAAGCGTGTGTCGGGAGTCAATGCGGCTAGGAACTTTGTGCAGAGGGCGGCTGCCGACCATCGATACCTGTTTCGCTTTCGTAGAAGCGGGGGTCCGTAATCCTCGAAGTCATCCAGCGTTGCTTGGAAAAGGTCGAATATTTGGTCGACCTCGGCGTCCGAGGGAATGGCCCATGGGGTGTGGCGGTGGGAAACAATCTCTGGAGCAAGCGGCCTAAGATCGCAATCCCAACCCCAAACATCATCGCATTGGCGGACCGAAGGATAAAAGTCTGGATGCCGAGAGATCAGATCGAGGGTGTAGTGAAAGAAATCACTGTAGATAGAGGGAGCATATCCGCAGTGAGTAGAGAGTAAGTCGAAGTTCAGACGCGGTGAAGTTGTAGGACGGTAGTCTTGCAAAACAGGGACAAACTGTGGATAAGTCTGCCTCACCTGCTCCATCGTCCCCTCCGTGATGCATGAGTATGATGCGGCGAGCATTCTGAGTTTGTAGCCCCGGGAAACCCTGGTGATGTAGTGGAATCTTCGAGCTGTCTCTCGCGTGTCTTCTGTGTAGTCGGCTTTGAAGACGACGGCGTTGGTACTCAAGGCTACTCCACGCATCTCTTCCGCGATCTGCCGGCAGGTGAACATGAGGTCAAGAGGTATGGGGTGTCCGCTGGGGGTGCGTAGTTTGTTAGAGACCAAGTGGAAGACATACCCGCCTTCAATTGTGACATAGTCTTGGTAGATCTGGTCGCGAAGTTCCCGCGGGAGACCGAGGAGATGTGCGCGCGAAGCCATGGTGAATTGAAAGAGATGGGAGGTGTATCGAGGAGAGTCGGGAGGTACCGAGGGGTTTTTAAGTCGCGCCCAACAGGCACCAGTGCACGTGCCAGCGGCGGTACTAAGGAACTGAGGGGGATTCGGTACCACACAAAGGAGGAAGCAGCTACTGGCCTCGCAAAATCAGAAAGCATCCATGGCACATGCGGAACACGAACTGACAGTCAACTGTCCATTAGCTAATTATCCCAGCCATTCTTCTATTCCGGTTTAAAGGAGAAAAAAAAAAAAAAAAAAAAAAAAAAACAACAAAAAAAAATTTACATACAAAAATTTA
>JAFHBV010000426.1:0-37758 GCA_019022785.1 Pseudomonodictys pantanalensis | reverse complement strand
CCGCCCCCCCGCCCCCGCGCCCCCCCCCCCGCCGCCCCCCCCCGCCCCGCCCCCCCCGCCCCCGCCCGCCCCCCCCCCCCCCCCCCCCCCCCCCNGGCGCGCCGCCCGTGACATTGGCAGCCCATCGTCCAATCGCGCGAGGAACAGCTCGATCCCACGCTGTACCCGTGCTGCGATGCCGCGAAGTTGGGTTTGGCTCCTTGCTGTACTACCTAGAGTGGTCATAACATCGAGGGCTTGTCGTAGACCCACCTGGGGGGTCATTATCCTTCTCGCAGAGCCGAAGCCGAGACGTAGGCAGGAGAAAGCGGTGTTTGGTAGCGAGTGATGGACAGAAAAGAGCCGGGGCTCTTATCTTACAACACCTATTGCCTTATGCCCTTTCCATCCAGTGAACTCGTTCTTGCCATACGCTTGCTTCTGCTTTACGACACGGTTAACCTACTCGTCTGCTGTTGGACCCTCTTATTCTTTATGATTCTCTTGTATGGGTTGCCGTGGCTTTGATGTCCTTGAAGCCGCTCAACGTGACTGAGAAGATTACTCTTGTCATCGAACTTGCGGTGACATAGGCTGTGCTAGTTCTCTTGGTATCCTTGAGGTTGCTCGATTCGGTGGTGCCGGCCAGTTCACGTGGCAGCTGACGGATTGAGTTCGTCCTGGAAATTGTGAGGCGGTAGACGGAAACCAAACGCGAGGAAAGTACAAAATTGCAAATCTAGATCACGAATCATGACGGAAACGCTCTGCATATAGCTATGGAAGATACTGTGATTTATTTGCAACTACAACTCAATTCTGCCGTTACTGGCACCTCTCTGTTACTTCGTTCGACTGACTGACTAGCAGGACAGCCTCACCCAAGTCTCGACCTCAAGCCCGCTCAATAGCCCTCGTAGTCCCTGATACCGAAGATACGAAACCGCTGCAAGTGCCTGAAAACTAAAGCCCAGCGAAACGTATCCGCGAACTCCATCCAATGCTCCCAGCACTCGTCAGCGAGTGCTTCGAAGATAGGGTGCTTACCATCTTTTGTCATCTGATTGTTCGGGGTATATCGGCGATCGAGAGGTAGCTCTTGCCACAGAAGATCGAGGATGTGGTGAGCCTCGGCGCTGTTGACGAGAATGGGCTCTTCTTCGAGATACCCAGCGGTACACTGCTCCTTGATATATTCAACCTTTCGCATAGCATGATCCTTCATGTTCATGTCAGCTACAGCGCACTGTTCAAGGAAGTTAGCTGGCTTGCGGCACTTCTCCCACGCACAACGAATGGTCTTGTTAGTAAGGTCAGTCTCCAGTTGCTTATCGAGCTGCTTTGTGAGACAGATTCGGCAGACAAAGTAACCACAGCAGCCCATCTTGTAGAGGGGAGAATCGGCCGGAGCATAAACATTGCCTACGCGATTCCAGATCTTGGTCTGCATGCATTGCTGGCAGTATTGGTGGGGCATCATGCCCATATAAGTGGGGCTGTAGCGAAGACAGTTCATGTTGGTTTCCGTTGAGTCAGTCCTGCTTTTTTACTTTGCTTGTTTTTGATCTCAGCTAGTGAGCTCTGTATGTCCTACCCGTCGTCGTAACATCCTGGGCCAACTATTTATCCTTGACTCTTCTGGCAACAGTAGAATGATAGCATTGTGTGTCTTTCAGTGGAATATCTCTTGTGCGTATACAATGCCCTCCCTTCACTCTGCTCGGCATCCAAAGCCGACTTGATGGAACTGATGCAATCCGTACCTCCGGGTCATGGTGGCACGAACAACGGACTCACTGTGAAGAGAATTAGTCCATTTCTGGCCATTGGTGAGCAAGTAAGTGGAAATCGCAGGTGGGCTACGTTGTCTTAGTATTTCAGCTTCACTTACTCTCTCTGCTCTCTAGCGGCGCCAACGTCAATTTGTGGTAAGTCGATCCATCTTTTCCAATGTACCCCCTCCCCTTCATCCGAATCTCCCTAGCTAGCGAAGAAAGCAAACTGTAGCTAAATATACACTGTAGTCACTCAGTCAATCCCCACCAGCCCAGCAGCGCCCACCAACCGAGACCACCTCGTCCTCCACCTCCGCCACAATCTGGTACGTTGCATGCACTCGACTGTTCTTCGCCAACGCTCATACAACTACAGAATCTAGCTCACTTGGAAGCTCGCGGGCTGTCACTGCCTCTACCTGATCCACCCGGTGGACCATGCCCCGCCGTGAACGTCGAGGGACACCATGCCACCAAGACGGCGGTACTTGTGGGTTATCTCTGCAACCGCCATCGCCAACTTGGTGTGGGCCCTGACGATCAACTGCGTTGACTTTATCGCTGGGGCTTTTCGGGCGTGAACGATACCCCTTCGTAGTTTCTTAGGCCTGCGGGCATGAATGAATCACTTCTTCTGTCTCTGAAACTTTGGCTTATCTGGATGAATGGCCCTTTGTGATGAAGACTTACTGTCCATAACATTGCCTCTCAAAACAGTCTTGCCCTGTTATTGCGGTATCTCTTTCATTACTTCCAGGATTCAAAAGGCAGCTTTACAGTGTACATTGTGTGGAGCGTCCTAATCCTCTTCCAACCACGCAGCAGCTGCATCAACAACCCCTGTAGCAATGCCCACCCATTTCTTCGCGGCCTCTTCATCTCCCTCGTCAATAGCTTCTACGATGCCTGGGAATGTCGCGCCTGCATATCCGGTCCACTTGCCCGGCGCAAAGACAACATGTTTAAACCAAGGCCGCCCATCAAGACCCTCCGCATACAAAAACTTCCTTTCAAGTAGTTTGTACTTTGTGTTGACTTTGCGGATCGCGTAGTATAGCTTGACACGCTCCCACCACTTCCACCATGGGATGTCGTTGTCGTAGAGGTCGGAGAGGAGCTGGGCAGCGGTTCCATCGTGGAGGAAGGCGGTGAAGTGGAAGTGGCTGACGGCGCGGTCGAGGGGTTTGAATATGGAGGGGGCGAGGGACTGAGGGGAGACATTAGTATGTACAGGATCAGTAATGGTGTAAAAACTTACTGAGCTCTCCTCGGCCTTCTTCTTGACCGAATCGACGTACTTCACCAGACCAATGGCGTACTCGGTAGCATTCAGTTGAACGACCGGAGTTTCCACAAGCTTCGCCGCGACCAGCGCCCAAAGCTTTGCGATTGTAGCGTGATACTCGAAGCTGGGGTCGCCGAACTTCTCCATCCAGTCGAAGCTGTCGTAGTTGGAATGGTAATGGTACACGGCGGACTTTGAATCGAATCCGAAGCCCATGTCGAGTGAGGGAATGCCGGCAAAGTCTTGGAAGGCGGTGAAGTCGCTTCCGGAGCCCATAGTGCTGATGTGCTTGTCCCACACGTCGCCGACTGTCTGACCAGGTATTGTTTGATTAGGCGAACGGACGAGGTCAACTGCAGACATTATAAGCTGAGAATGAAACAAAGGCGGGAGAAGGCTCACGTGTTTCAACGATGACGTTGTTGAGCAATGGGGCGGACGAAAGTCTGAAGTTGGGTCCATTAGTACCAACGTCGACGTTGAGGTAGGCGATGGTGGAGGACGATAGCCACGGCAGGTACTCCTCGACCCACTCAGTCGAGCCAAGCAAGCCATATTCCTCGCCATCCCAGCTGGCAAACACGATGGTACGAAGCGGCCTCCAACCAGCTTCCAGCGCAAGGCCGAAGCTGCGAATGACCTCGTTGAAAGCAGCAGAGCCACTATTTGGATCTCCGGCACCGCCTGCAATCCAAGCGTCTCGGTGATTCCCCAGCACGACCACCTCATCAGGAATCGTACCATTGATGATGCCGATGACGTTCCACATGGGAGTCGTAATATACTCCTGTTCGTTTACGAGATTGAGCGCGAAATTGTCAGGCGAGGGGCCGATGTTGTACTCGACGCCTTTGTAGCCGAGCCCGCCGCGTTGCCAGTATTCGTTGAAAGAGGACGCTTTCGGACCGTGGCCGTTGAGGGCTTTGAGGAGAGGGAGGGCGTCTTGATACGAGATTGGGATGGAGGGAATAGAGGGGATCGCGTGGTCGACGGGCTGGCGAGGCGCACCAGGCTTCGACGGATAGCCTGGTGTTGTGGGATCTCCCGGAGCGAAACCTATAGTGTTAGCACTCATCGATATTGATGTCGACAGATAAAGGACCTACTCAAGAACTGACAGCTGCCTCTTTGCACACTGCTCGGATTCCGCGCCGGCCCACCTGGGTATGTGGCAATGCCATTGTACTCGGTAACCTCTCCATCATCTCCTGGGTCGGTATAGATGATGGCTCCCACCATACCTAACTCTTGTGCGCGTTTGACCTTCAGTCCACGAAAGACACCGCCATACTTGACTAGTGCGATCTTGCCCTTGAGACTGACGTTCGCTGCCTGCAGCTCTTCGAAATCCTTGAACGTGCCGTAGTTGACGAAAACGTACGGCGCCGTCACGTTGCCCGAAGCGCTGTAGCCGTGGAAAGTTGGTATGCGATTTTTCAATCCGCTTGTTCCGTCCTCTTTCAAGACATCTTCCTCCAGGCTAGCCTCGTACTTGACGGTCCAGTCCGCTTCTTCGGCAGTCGAGGCCGAATCGCTCTTTTCTTCCCCCTTCTTTTCCAGCAGCGCCAAACGGTGGCCCTTTGGATAATTGACATAGATATCGTAATCCACGATCAGCGAGTTGCTGATTCCGAACTCCATCCACTTCTCCTTTGTCCAGATAGCCTGACTGAGGTTCTTGCCCGCCAGATGCGGGCCACTGGTGTAATACCTGCTCCATTCCTGCGCCTTCTCCGCATCAGGCGTCGCCTTCAATATCTCCACCAGCTCCTCGTATTCTAACCCTGTCGAGCCTGGCCAGCCATCGGGGATCTTGTGCAAACGCGACGGGAGGTACTGCCGCAACCCCGAAGCCTTGCCCAACGGCCACTCCGTCTCCTGATCGTCATCGAACGGCGCAAAGTTGAGGATGAGGATCACGGCAGCGAGGCCGATGAACAGTGTCGCAGACAGCAGGACGGTGCATATTGTGCGCAGGCGATGGTGCGGGTATCGGTCGCGGTGGGGGCGGGTTTGCACTACGGCGATGAGGGGTGTGTGTTCGTCGGCCATCGTGGGCTTTTCATTGCTCGCCAGGAGCTTCATATACGGGCCGTGAGAGGTGGAGATGCGTCTGGAGGTGTCAGTTGGATGTCATGGAGCTTGTTGGAGCTGTCGTGTGGGGAGAGCTTGCTGTGGCGTCATACATGCAGCTGTCCCGCGCCCACTTTGTTCGTCTCATGTAAGCGCTTGGCGACAGGGTCAGCTCCAGCCTCGTCCTTTCCATCAAAACGATTGCATCTCTTTCCTTTCTTCAATCATCAAGAGAACACCAGAATATTGTAAAATTCACGTCTCATTAGACCGTCATTGTACACTGCTTCGACCATCTGCGCCATGCTGCTCGTCCTGCTATCCGCCTGGGCTCTTTGGCCAGCTTCGTTGCCTTTTCGGTCGCCTTCCCACATTTCTGGTTTTTTTCAGTGCACTGGACTTCAGAGTAAAGCTAACAGGGGTAATCCAATAGCACAGGTAGTTTGCAGTGGCACATCGTGATGCGTTCAAAGTGTGGCTTGTCACGCTGAAGCTGTTTTCGGCTACCTGTGGACAGGAATGATTCGAGTATCCACTCGGTTTCCTCCCACGAATTCTACATGGTGTCCAGCCAGGCGCCAGCTACACCCTGAGATACCTGCCCTGCCTACATTTGGCCGCGTTACCCTCGATGACTAGACTGGATGCTAGAGGCTGTTGGAAAACGCGGCGATGTCGGTGGAGAAGAACACTAGTAAGCTGGCGTTAACGCCACGTCGTCAGCTACAACCACAACAAGTCGGAGTCAAGAAGATAATCAAAGAGTCAGGTCGCATTATCCATATCTACCATCCTACGACTCCAAGCACCAAAGCAAGGCCCATCCAAGCTTTGAAAATGTTGCGAATCGTTTCAGGCACCGGCATGAGTCTCGGTCTGTGCCCTTCAGGGTCATCGCTTTTGCTCTCTGATCCGTAATTGCAGTAACACAAGAGGTGTAGAGCTCCCACACTTCCCCCCGAAGAAGGTCGTGACGGCACGATGATATATCGTTTCCCGGTGAGTAGCAGGATCCGGCGTCTCGAGGACGCTTGAATCCTTGTCCCAACATGTATCCTTGTCTCCCGCCTGTCCCAGCTGGTCACTTCGTACACTGACATGAGTCTCGGTCAGGCACCCCTTGAAGCTGGTTTCAATCTTCGACATCTGTTTTCAACTCACACAGGAGGGTTTAAATCTCCCACACTCGGCTTCCGGGGAAGGAGTGACGGCTACCATGGTGGGCTTGCCGGTGCTAGCCCAATTGTGTCGTGATTGAGATCCTGCAAATGGTTAGCTGGGATCATAAGATGGATATTACGTACCTTGGGTGAGGGTTGGTGTTGTGAATGGGGTCCTGCAAACGGTTAGCTAGGCTCGTGGGCTGGGTGACACGTACCTTGGGAGGGAAAGGGGAAGGAGGGTGGTTTTCGAAGTCCTAAGACGGTCAACTGGGCTCATAAGATGGATGCTACGTACCTTGAGAGGAAGAGAGAGAGGCCCCATCGGAAGTCTGGAATGGTAAGCTAGGCATGTGAGGTGGATAATACGTACCTTGAATGAGGGAGGGGAATCACCACCGAGGTCCTGGAAATGGTTAGCTGTCATAAGATAGGTGACACGTACCTTGAGAGATGGAGAGAGAAGGCCGCGATCGGGACCCTGAAGTGGTCAGCTAGGCTCGTGAGATAGACAATACGTGCCTTGTGTGGGTGGTATGTCCCAGTCCTAAGGACCGCCAGAAGACATGGACTAAGTCAAGAACAAGATAACACCTGGGTTGGAGCAAGCTCCAATTGTTCTTCAACGAGTCTAGTAGAATTGATCCAACTGAGTCGGCTCACGGAGGCGGTGGTCAGCCGCCTTGTCGAGGAATTGAGCTCCAGGCCGTGACTGTTCCGTCGCCAAAAAAGGGAGAGTATATGGATGAGGCTAACCGTTGCAGAACCTGCGAAGGGATCGCTTCCACTTAATGTCAAATAGAATGGGACAACGGTATCGATCGGTCGACGGACGTACGGGCTTCGATGAGCGAGAGGGTTGATCAAGAGATTGTGTAACCCTGGTAAGACGAGGACGTAGCGAGACGTTGGGGAGTGGCACAAGGCTAAGGGGCCGGCGCTCGAGGGAGGGATCTTGATTTCAGTCAATAGTGGTCTTGGAGAAGAAGGGTTACTTATCTTTCTGTCGGATTTGACGAAAAGGTCGTGAGGATGAGGGTACTGGTGATGTTATGTTCGACCCTGTGAGCTTTCCCCAAACCATATTACTGGCTTGACGATAACTCTGGTCTAGAGAGTCCGACCCCATATCTCTAATGATCGACTTCTCAGGATTGTTTCGTCTTCGACCCCACATCCTAGGAGATCGGTTGCGAACCGGCTTGATCTACCGTGCTCTGTTGACTTTTTGCAGATGGTGCAGCCACAACCAGCTCCTGAACACTGAGGATGATGTTCCTATGTCAGACCCTGTGAGCTCACGCCGAAATCATATTTTTGATTTGAAGAATGTTGCTCTGGCCTCGTTCAATTCTTCCTCGTCCTTGATGCGGCTTCGGTCATGGTCAAGGCCCCCTGATGCCAGCTTCAAGGGAACGGAGTCGGACAAATTCAATCTTCCCCACACTTGTAGCTGCATTACATGGGTCTCAGTAACACAGAGTTCTTTAGAGATGGGGTTCGTGGGGAGAGAACGAATTGTAGCTGGAGAGGAGTAGATGGCGAAGACGAGATTATTGAGCGAGGAAAGGCGGCGAGGGAGCACGACGGACAAGATTCTGGTGCAGCGTCAGTATTGTTAATGATTGAAATGAGCAAGGTACTTACAGGCGCTTCGTTCATGAAAATGGCGTGCCGCCGTTGGCATGTCCAGGGTCGATGCTTCCACGCACACGCGTGACACTAGCGTGTTACGGTGGGCTGTCTCGTTGATTACATCCCAAAGGGTTCGTCTCTCAGAGTTCAATTTTCCATGGCTCTGCCGAACGAATGCAGATGAAGCAGTCACGCAACGAGCTGCCGCACAAAGATCTTTCTACGAAAGGTCGGAAACCCCTGGTGAGCCCACTGCAATGTGAGTCCAAGGCGAACGATATTCGGCGCGACTGATTGCAGAAGCGCTCAATGCACGGAATAAGTGCCTCGAAGTGTTAGCTATGGTCTTGAAGGGAGGAAGGGAGACAGCCTTGTGTAGGGAGGGAATGGAAGTGCGTCCCCTTCGTCAACACCATGGAGGAGAGGTGAGACGACTTTTTTGTACCGATGTTGGTGACTTTTGGCCTCTCTGCCGCCACAGCTTGGCACATACACCACTAAGGGATGTATTAGTTGTGACAATGGCTTAGACGCAGGAGCGTTGGATCTCTGATGCACAAGCCACGGAGGACTCGAGCTGTGGTAGAGATAGAAGATTGATAATTAAGAGGAGTTCGCTGCTCGGGAAAAGATGGTTAGGGATATTCAGCGTTGAGTAGGAGCCGAGATGTGGCCGTCGAGGATGCAGGAAGAGCCGGGAGCAAGATGTGAAGGGATGAGGAGACAAAAGACGAATTAACTGTACAATCGAGAGCACAGGGAGATGGGAGGGGCCAATTGAGGTACAAATGGCGCGGGGGATGCCGTGTGAATGTGGTGTCGAAGGTGTGTTGAGGATGGAGAGCGAGGACGGCGAAGAGGCAGGAACATAACAGGTGGGGCGATCTTTTGTGCGAATGATTTCTTGATTTAAGCGAGATTGGTGTAAAGAGAGTGAAGGGGTGCCTAGCAACGCGTTACGAGCAAAACAAGGCAACATTACTAGCACTGCGACGAATGCGGCAGACTCAAGGTGTAGGTGCTACCTAACGCGCCATGCGTCATGCTCAGTGAATTAGAATTAGATTATAACGGCGTATAATACTATTTTTTACGTCTTGCTGGGTCTTTGGGGATACTTTGTTATGTGCTCACTGTTGGCGGTGACGGCACGTGATCCTGATGGTTTGCTCGGCCCACCACAACGCTAGACCTTTTTGCCCCCACCTACCTTTACTCCAACTTCCTGAACCACGAATCCTACTCAGAGACCACAATATCCGCTTTCGACGACAAATACCTTCCTTCTCTGCACCATTGAAAACCAGACCCACCCACGCGCTCCATCATGCAAGCCCCCACTTTCGACGACTCCCAACCTACCAATCGCCGTGCGGACATTATACAGTACATCAAAGAACTCGCAGCAATGTACAAACAGAAGCATAGCGAGAAAGAGAATTACGGAATCAAGCTCGCGACCCTCAGTCACGACCTTGGCATCACCTTCAGCAGCGATTGGACCAACAATAAGATACCAATTGGTCATTGGCTGTTTGCACTTGGAAAGGCTGGAATGCAGGACAGCTGCGGACTCAAAATCACTAAGGACGAGCGCGATGAAAATGCGAAGAAGAGGATCATTGAGAATTTCAGGACCATACAGTCCGCGGAAACGAGCTTCCAGACGCTCGCGCTAGTTCTCGATTTCCTTGAAATGCAATTCAAGGCATCACAAGAAGAATATATCCTGACCATCACCTACGAAAATCAAAAGGCAGCTTCAGAAGCGGCTGGAGAAGAGTGGGACGTCACCTTTTCAGAGTATGTTATTTCCCAATCCAAAGTGGTTCCCGCTAATTGACAAATTTAGATGGTATTGCTGGCAAGCGAAGGTGGACTGGCCCGCCGTCACAATTGAGCAATACGTGAGGAAGCAGCTGAAGCTTCAGGGATATCTCTAGTATTGAGGCGGATTGCGTGATTCGCTTGCTCTGGCGATGGCAGGTTGGGTAGATACATAGGGTTTGGAGTGACTTCGGAGTTCACGGGCGGATAGCATCAACATTGAGATATCTCTTGTCCCTGGCTACGGAAAATTTCTAATTCTCTCATGAATCTTAAGAGCGAAGTGCACCCCGCAATTAACGATCGGCACGGTAAACAGGAAAGTAGTTTATAAACCAATGACCCATTGTCTCGAAAATCCATGACCAACTCGAATATACCCACGAGAGGACTCTGATATTTTGTGTTATGAGGGTTTATCCCTCAGTTCCGGTTGTGTATGGAGGCACCAGGGCGGTCGTAATTGAGTGAGCTGAGAAGCTTGTACATATTGTTATTGCCCAGCCTCAGTTCCGCGGCCTGCTTTCTAAGTACCAGTTCTCGGCCATTTCAATATGTTATCTTTGGAGTATGCGTAATACACACCCCATGATCATCATCATCACTGTTATCCGGGCAGAAGGATTGATTTCCAAGTCCCGCAATGCCGATTCTGCATTCCTTAGAGCTGGCTCACTGATGTCCGCACTGGGTTCATGGTGCGTCAAAGTGCATTTGCCACAGAGTCACCCATGAGACTGGAGCCTTATAACCAAGAAAGCTCAGAAACTTCCGTTGTCTGGTATTATCAGGATTTCGGATCTTCCTACTCAGGACAATATACCGCAGTGTTATTCTGATCAACTTTGGGTAATCCTTTGCATCACTATATACTGAGGAAGGAATGGAGCAAACGAGATGTGACTTACCAGGTGGCCGCCTCGATTCTCTAAAAGACCCCGGCCTGGCTCTCTCAGCGCGATGCAAGCCTAGAGGCTCATGGGAGCCGGTCTCGTCACAAAAGATTGTGGCAGTGGTAGAGAGATTTCTTGCTGACCGCAGGAGTTGGGATATGTTTACGTAGCAGTGATGTGCCGAGTCTGTAAAGACAGGCACTGTAAGAACTACCGGGATGGCTTATATGTTGTGGCAAGGGAACATGGACTTGAGATATGTTAGCAAGTTTCTCAGTAAGGCATGGAACATGAGGTAAATTGAGGTGGCTGATCAGGAAAGGTTCAGTCGTTGGAGAATAATCAGGCGAAGTTCCCAAAGCCTAAAATTCATCATACAGCGACGAAGAAAGAAGGAAGGCATTACCGGAACTATAGTCCTCGCCGTCATCCAATATAGCCCGTTTCGATATTAGCATCTACCTTGATCAACAAACGGTGTGCGCATATCTATCCAGAGTGTAAATCAGAAGACTTGGATTGGAACCATAGACAATTGGACAAATTCTGATGCCAAAAGTCCTGCTGCATGATCATTTGGGCAGAAACACCAGGTTATTTTTTAGGTGATCATCACCTCTCATGAATGAGAAACGGTAGGGAATGGCATTGACCATTAAACTTAAAGAACATTGAGCAAAGCTTGTTTAATGGATTGTCTTATGGTTTACCTAGATCAATCCCAGTGTAGCTTCGTTAACTATTTACATGTACCGTTCACGGGTTAAATACATCGGAAAGCATGAAAACTCATGAAGACTTGATCATTAACCAGCGCACTCTATCCTTCAAGTGGCTTGGTAGAAACGTTGAGAAAGGATCATCATTGAACAGCAACATGCGACAAGGGGAACTTACGGCGACCGCGAGACTGGGGGTTATTCCACTCGGTTTCTGTATGATGTCAAGGCTAAGATAAAGTAATCTTGGTAGGAACAAGCGTGGAGCGCGCAGGTAACGAAACCATACACGGTCAGATAGCGTTGACGTCGTAGATCGACGGTGTCGGCTCGTGTAACTCCGGAACGCTCCCGGATATTGCCTCGTTGGCCAGTTGAAATATAACAGAAAGATGCTAATCATCATACAAGAAGCAGAGATGCTTCAAAGAAGACTCACCTTGGAGTTTCTTGACCTGCCCGGGTCGTCGCGCATGAATTTGGTATCGCCGGAGACCCTGGAGAGGTGTCAGTGCTAATTGAGCAATCGGCATTGAAGAAAGTAGAATAGGACGAGTAATGTCAGGTAACATGGTATTTCGGCATTGCCAACCCGAAGGGGTCAAATCTGGTATATTCTTGAAAAAGGTCGAACGTTTAGAGAAGACATGCGTATCATCATTCAAATGAAGACTTATAAGTCGAAGCGCACTCACCGAAGATCTTAGGGAAGGCGCGGCTGTTATTGGCATGCTATTGCGTAGCGCGATTGCCTTCGAGGCCTGATTCGAGCAGGGTAGTTACTGCGGAGTCCACAGAAACCGATGGAATCGGCTGGAAATCATTAGCTTGTTGTATTTCCACAGATACAGGTACTTTCAGCGTTGTATGCTTGTTCAGGCGCCCAGACTCAACAGTGTCAACAGTTTCCCATCCACAAACTTGGCTTGTAGATGCAGTTGCCTTCGCGCCTTTTACCATGATCATCGTTCACTTTGGAGATTCATAAGATTGAAGGAATGTAGGCCAAGACGATGGACTTACCAAAAGGATTCGAGTCAGTGTAACGACCTTGAAAATCTGCAGGGCGCTATTAGCCTTTGTATATACCCGAAAACATGATACAGGCGAGGTGTGGTGAACCAAAATCAGAAATATCTTTGGAAATCGTCAACCCGCCCGGCCGTGTGCACGACGTTCGGTGACGCTTTGATTAGCCAAGTGTAGAATGGGCATCATTTAAAGGTGAGAAGTGGGAAGAGACTGCGTGGACTTACGAAGTTGCGAAATTTCACCACCTGGGACGGAAGGATTGCTAGGTTAGAGCGTAGATTTGGATCGAACCTGTAAGGCCACCTGTCATATGTCAGCTTTTAGATTCATGAGGTCTTACTAACTCATCTTCTGGGTTTCATGTGTTAGAAGGCTCTCAAAATGGTTTTGCAGAGGGCCCATTCATCCATTCTCACCACTTGGCGCGATGGTCGGGGATGGCGTTCCTTCGAATTGGCTTATGATGTGGAGAAAACTCAAGATCATAATCCAAAGGTTAGAATTCCAGGATCTCACCACTCATTCTCCAATAAAATAGGGAATCCGAGTCGTTAGGCAAACTTACTAGTTTCGATCTCAGGAATGTAGAGGGCTCCTCTGTGAGGATCTTCCAAAGCCCTTGATGATAGTTAGCGAGTACATCTCAAAGTGGAGATAATCATGTGAGGAGGTGAGAAAGATATCAGAATGAAGAGATTATCCTCAAATGGTGGGAGATCATGCCATTTTCAGTGGACTATGGCCGCACTTCAGCGATTTGGCCCGTGCTCCGATCGTGGCACGTTAGAGAAGCAGAAACCTCTGAGCAAGAACAAGCTACGACCCCAAGGGTACAACGGAGGAGCGTCACGATGGAAAATCGGTCCTCAAGATCATCAGATGAAGTGCTAAAGAGAAGGTGTGGTGACTCACTTTGTGCCACTAGCTATTATCAGAATAGCATAGCCAGAATGTTAGGTTCGTTGCGAAAGACTAATGGTTCGTTAGTGAAGGAGCGGAAGGATGGCTGGAGACGAGGTGGAGACCCTTCATGAATGGTGTCAGCAGGGGTTCCAATATAAATTTCGAAAGTTAAAAGAGAATATTTGGATCCTCAGATCTGTCCGTGCTCCCCGGCTGTTGCCGGGGTTGGATCATTGCCAACTAAGCTGATGGCACTTTGCAGTTCAGATAGCTGGCTGTCTCATCGGTATCAGGTAGATACCGAGGGACACTTCGGAAAAAAGGCCGAGAGCGATGGAAAGGACAGATGGTGCCCACGGCTCATCATAGGACCATGTGGTGTTTGGCAAGGAGAGCTCCACGTACCCTAGAGTACAACTCTGAATCGCGACCCAAATTTTGGAATTGTATGTACCCACTGGCTTTGCCGTCCGTTGATTGTATTTGCGTTCGGTAGTCGTCCTATGCGAGCTCGTTTTAGCGGAGGCTGCTGGTCTCGAAGAAGGCTCAAGAGGCTCTGTAGGTGGCAACGTCGACGAAGCCTTGTCGTGTCTGCGGTCTTTCGATCAGATATTTCTACGCTGGTGGCAATGGGTCTAATAGAGGATTAGCTTGTGACCTGAAATAAGTCCAGTAGTAATGGCAGAAATGTAGTCCAGCTAGGTCAGAGTTCTTTTCAGTTCCTAATGGAACTGCTCTCTTGTAGTATGGTGGTTCACAATGCCCATGCCGGTGATTAGGCGGCCTTTCATTTTCCAAACGAGATATATAATCATGGAACAGTTGGTGGGGGGAGTAGAAATGAAAACTCACATGGGTTTCGCTTGAATGAGCTTGACTGGCGTGTGCCGGGGCAGGCCAGGGCGACAATCGGGTCTGCGACAATGTGGCCTTGTTTACAAAGAGCCAAAGCGCGGCGCAGGCGACAGAAGTCAAGTCTTGTAACATATGGTGGCATTCGAGAAGACAATGTCTCCGCTCCGTAAAGCGAGACCGTTGATTGCAAGAATGGCGAGGCTGAGTCGGGTGCTGCAAGGTAGCTACTCGAGGAGATGTGCGTCGGCGTCAGCGTCGGCGGTAGTACAACTAGCGCAGGATTAGACTCTGACGTGGACAGTTATCGAATGGTAAAGATAGTAGAATGCGTAGCTTCAGATGTTCTTCCCTTGAGAATAGCTCTCGCTTGCCCCACTGGCCCCTCAATGGTGGTCTTCATGGCACCCGGTGCCGGTGATTAGGCGACACTTTCGCTCTCCACAGGGGCATCATCATAGGCTGGTTGACGGAAGAGAGACGGGAAGCACTTACGGACGTTCTGGGCTGGATGACTCAGCTTGGCTCCAGAGAATGGTCAAGGAGGGTCTGTGGAACGCGGCGGTTTCATAGGCTGTTGCAAACAACCCGGGCTAATCGAGGTGCTTCGTAGGATACGAAAACAAGCAGTCTGTTAGCTAGGAGGGCAGAGTCTCTTTCGCGCGGCGTTGGCAAACGGTTCGTTCGTAGCAGCAGTAGAAGATCGGAGCGACCGTTTCTATAGAAGGTGGTCGATGTCGGATGTTGATAATCTTATCCTACATTTAATCAGCAAGCACTTCACCGGGGAAACATCCCTGAAGAAAAAAAAGAAGATGACTTAGGCTCAGAATTGCCAGGTACCCACACATTCGGGTCATCGAGAACCGTAACCAAAGGAGAGGCCGTTTGCCAAAAGTGTCCGGTCATCGAAAACCCATAAGCAAGGAGAAGCCTCCTCGAACTTACCAGTCTTTCATCCTAAAAGGGCTGGACAAGAATGACAAACTTGCTTCAGCGTGAATGAGTGAAATGCGCACGAGGCAGGCACAGGCGCCCCACCATCGCGGTCGTGGTATGCGATGGGAAGCCTTCATCTCCTCGCCGAGTAATGGAGTACGAATGTTATCCGTAGTTAGCGTGTCATTTGGCAAAACTTGGTGCTGGAAGAAACCGTTGACAAATGAATCAGACAAAAAGGGTAGCTCAAAAGTGTAGAAGGTTATCAGGGACTCCACGAGCCTGGAAAACTGGGTGCCGCTCAACCCGATCTCACCACTGGAAGTGGCGTTCGACTCATCATGCAACTGAGTGTATGCTGAAAAGGCGAGGGATACTTGCCTTGAGTAAGGTGCCTGTGAGCAGGCGGGTAATTGTGGAGGGACAGGCGGAGTACCCGATGATAGCGAACTCGTGAGGCTGCATGTGCTGCTGAGTGGATTTCCCAGTGGATGGCGAGTGGGGGCCGGCTGGAGGAGCTGGATGGAAGTAAAATGGCCCACTGGTGCCTGCTTTGCATGGCCAAGACCCGACGACAAAATTGCGTAGCTGCAACAGAAGAAGCAAAGCTTTGAAAAGACAGTGAGCAGCCTGACGACGATACGAGCTTAGAGAAGGATGAATAAGGAGAAGAGACAAAGATGAAGATGAGGAGCAAGCCGTGCGGTGTTGTGGGGTGCCGGAAACCCGAGAAGCGTTTGCAGAGTTAATGTTTACGCCTAACGGAAAATTTGCAGGTGCGTCATTGGAGGAACTGCCTGCGCGGCAACGGCCTTTTCACACAAACGTCGCGTCAGGTCGGCTCTACTCGGCCGCAGGCGGTAGTAAAGTGGCCCAGCAACCGCCTTCCGCAACATGGGCTGCCGAATTGATGTCAGGCGCAGTTCATGGCAGTCGAGATACGTACTGGAAGCTGTTCAATCGGAGCAGCGATTGCTTGGGCAATTAGATGGGAGCTTCAGGGACATATTTGCGAAGATCAGATGCGAATCGTTCCAGTCCCCATATGGTTAACATTAGACGCGCTGTGCGAAGCTCCCACTGTAATTGCCCATTGTGCCTCCTCCAGCTCTAAAACTCTATGTGCTTTATCCCGCAAGAACTGCTAAGTATTCTCAAGACCCACTCATGATTGTTCGTTGCCGTGGGGCGTTGGGTGATTCTCGCACTCGTATGGTGAGCCTCTGAAGGCACGTTAAAGGGCGAGGCCCCCTTTGCCTGGATAAGACCAAAATTTTGACTTAAGCTATCTCCATTGTGCCGTTGGGGAACTGCAAGTATCGTTGAGGGAGATGAGAGGGAGTGTAATATGGTCAGAAAGGGGCGTTGTTCGCTCGAGGGAAGGGGATATCGTCGGGAGCGGGTATCTGGAAGGCAACGTAAATTCGGCGGCAAGATGCCAATTTTGTGAATACAGGGAGCGCCAGCGCAGGATGACGATCAATAATGCTTCGAGCAAGATTCAAAGCTCGGATGGTACAAAGAACAGGCCCTTCAGCAACATGCCCTGGTGTTCTATCCTGGGATGTCAGTATGAAATCTCGTGGAAACAGTCTCTGGAGGCTTCTTGAAGCTGAATAACATGGAAGAAGAGTATGAATCAAAATTAGGGCACAAGAATGAGCCACTATGGGGCCCAACGAGCTCAGAACTGCTCCCACAGCTTTACCATCACTCCCAACGAGCAGAAAAGCCAAGAAAAACCAAGAAACTATAGCCAGAGGAGTCTAGCAAAGCAAGCATGGACCTTTCAGTGCCCAAACCTACATCACATGATCGCTTAGCTACCCGTTGCTAGCGCCGCCCTTTACCCTATATAAGCTCGTCCTCCGCTGCCTCTCCTTCCTTTTCTCTTTATCGCTCCACACTGAGGCATTGCGCTGGAACTTGCTTCCGCCAGTGCCACTAGAGTCGGGCATGGATTGTGGGTAATTCCACACTGTGTTCGCTTTCTTCCCCTGGATTTTAGCGTTCACTTTCCTTCCATTGATTTTTGGCACCAGGTCTCTTCTCACTGGGCTTGCTCATAGTTGAGACCACCGTGACGCTCGTATCCGCACTACCTCGAGCTGTCGCGACCATCCTCTTTTTCATTGATTGCCTGGCTTGTGCCAGTCCTTCGAGGAAGAAGCTGCTTTCTACTTTGATCATTCCCTTTCGTTGAGTTGCCCGGCTTGTACCAGCACTTGAAGAAGGGGTTTCGTGTCTTACGATAGGATCTTTTTGTATCTATTCTATTGTCACAGAATTGCTACCGCTGTTGCGGGTCGTCACTGTTGCAGTGTAGAAGCAATTCATCGGCACGGGTGCCTTGCACGTCCTGTCCTTCAGCCATCTAATAAGTTGTAGAGCTATTACCGTGTATCAGATTCGATGTTGCTCTTCGTATTATTGTTGTTGATGTTGCTGTTGTTGGGCCGCGTCCTGCGGAGCGGTACGGCTGCTTCACTCCTCGCCCGCCCGTACCAGTGCATGCTGCTCGTTTGGATCGGCACCGTCACGCATAGGCTATCCAAATACACTACCTTTCTTTCCTCCCTTTGCCATAATCAGCTCGCTTTTCGGTGGTTCCTGTATATGATGCAAGGATTGCACAGCTGCCTTGCCTAGCTTAGCGTTTCGCAACGTCCCAAGCCTGAGGGTTTTCGAAGCGCCCTACAAGTACCTCGAAACCTCGAATGCGCAGTCAGTGAGCCTCTCAAAGCATTCGTTCTTTCGATCCTCGCCATTCTACATCATCACGGATGTCAGATACTAATGTGTTCGAGCCAGCCGTCCTGCGTTTCGAGTGCATTAACGCCCACCCACGAGACACCACGTCGAGGCCAAACAAGGACAGGGTTTTCAGACCTGCGCCACGCTACAGGGAAAGCGATCTGGCCGATGCAGCTTGTGCATGTTTCCGCCCCACTGCGGCTGCCTTGAGCGTCGAAGATACCCCTATTTATCGGTGCTGGGCAGTTGCGCCAGGTTGCCCAATTTGGAGCTTATTGGCCAAATGATCGCTTGGATGGGGCTCTGCACATCTACTGCAATGCATCGCGACCGGTAAGTACAGCCAACCTTCTCGTATCCTACTCGCTTTCTTCTATTACCTACTCTGACCGTACATGCTATCCTAGTGCCTCAGCCCGACCCTACATGGCACCCGACGCGCCCGCCGAAGCCCTCGAGTGCCGCATCGCCCCCTGGTAACACAATTGTAACTTGTCCCGCCCTTCTTCTCGCAAAGCCAGTCGATACGATCCCGCTTACCCACCCACACCCGAAAGCATTCTGTCGTGAAGGGCGCACTGGAATGGCAGAAATATAAGGGTAGCGCTGGGATGGCAATAAATGGGGAGCGCGCTGGCGTCGTTCGAAGTGTGACGACTTATGCATCCTGGCGGCGTTTTCGCGGATAATCGAGAAACTGTGGGGCCTACCAAGAGCTTCACGGAGACTCGTCAACCTCGAGATCTCGACTTTGGAAGGCTCTTTTGGAGATCTTTATGGATACTATAGGAGAAGCACCGGAAATGAATGCAATGATATCGGGGATGGGGCTTTTGTGAATGCGCTGTATTTGGGCATGCCTCAGCCATTGGACCAAGCGCGAGATTGCCAATGCACCGCAGGGGCGGAATTCTTCATGGTATCGACATACACGAATGAAATTAGAGAGAAGAAGTAGGAGAGAAATGATAATCACCATTGGTGAAGCTATAATGGATATTCTATGGCTGGTGTCATGAGCAATGGAAGCCTAAATTGTCTCACGATATCCGCCCCCATTCCACATCTCGCATTCTCCTGGAAATGTATCTATGACTGTCCCTGATCCGAAAATTTCCTTCCCCGTGTGCCCTTACACCTCCACCATGTATGCTGCCGCGACGCGTCGAAGGGGCCAGAAGATCTTGGGGAGCTGGGGGAGCTCGGTGTTGTCTTCTGTGTCAAGCAGGTTGACGATAATGTCTACGGCGAGCTTGACCGTGGTGTATAGATTGGACGTAGGAAGTGGCTCGTCTTCGAGCGAGGGGCCGTTACCCTGGCGTGTGTCTGGAGTCCAGTCCGGTTCGCCAAAACGTGTCCAAAGCCAACATTCGAAATTGCTCATGACCTGGAAGAAACCGGAGACGATAGCGTCGTTGGCATTTCTAGAATACGCGCGAAGATGGGCCTTGAGATATTTGACAACAGCGAGCGCGAATTTCGATCCGGAACGGTAGTTGTCTGGCAGGTTGTCGAAGTTGAAAGTCGCTCGACCGCCGAGGTCCACCCTCATTCCAAGCGAAATAGCGGATATGATGAAGGCTTCGAAGCCTGCGACTTTGGCGTGCAGCTTGCTCGGATGTTGGAAGTTTGTGAGAAGCGGAATATTGATGATATCTGAAGATGGAGTGGTGTTGAGGAGTTGTTTGTGAAGAGTTGACGGTCTCGGGCGGAGGTGCTGTAGCTGCACTTACCATCTGCGCCCAACAAACTCGCCATTGCAGAATGTAGGGTTTCAAAACTACTGTTCGCGTGAGGTACAAAAGATCAGATTCTAAGGGTACAAAGCTAACAAAGACAGCGCTTTTGCGTTTTCCCCTTAATGATCCACCACAGCCTCCAGGCGAAGAGCGACCGCGACAACCGCGAGACAGACCTGATCACTCTTCGCGCACATATCGACCGCCCATGCACGATCGCGTACGGAAGACATACCCTCAATCGCGTCCGAAGGATCTGAGTGATCGTAGGGAAAGATTTATACCTTGATGAAGGGAATTTGGTCGTTTCATGAAATGCTGCTGTCCCCGAACCAGTCCTTAGCATGTCAACCAGCTGTCTGGACGTGCTCACAAAACACTGGGGTGACAAATTCGGCGAAATGGGAGCTTTCAATATCATGATAGAATATACATTGTGAATCTAGAATGTAGTCAAGTCTGGCACTCGTCGACGTGATGCCATACCCGAAGACATGGCTCCCCGATTCGCACCGCTATGGTCGGAGAGATCCCTACTATGGGCTTGCAGAAAGGGTAGAGACACCACAGCGAGCATTATCGGCAATCTAATTTGGACCCCGGCGTAAGTTAGGAAAGGTTCAACACCGGTTCTACCAAGCCTGTGATATTGCTATGCATTTTTTAAGAAGAGGAGCTGGCTGCAACCAAAGCTACCCTCGCCCCGGATACTACTGATGAAAGGTTAATATCTGGTGATGTCAAATTGTAATGGGCGGGTATCAATTGTAGCAATCGATGTGGGAACGGTTCCAAGTATCATGACTTCTGTGCCCGGCAATGTGATTGTCGCTTCAACTGGTGTCCGTGTCGTTAGCAACAACCAGAGTAGCCCCCTCTACATCTTTTACCTACAAGGTTGCCAATTCGATGGCAGCGTTGGTTTGCAGACAATCGACTGCACCAGACGTGGTCGGGCTGTAGTGTGCAATCGCACCAGGTAGAACGTAGCAGGTATGAGACATGCATGTGCAACCAGTTTGACGGCTTCTAATCTGGAGCACTCCATTGCCATCGTCGGAACAAGAAGTGAATGTGTAGCAAACCACAAATTTCCAATCTGTAGAGCTTTAATCTTCAGTCTCGTTGCTGCTGCTTCGTCTCAGAGGTGATGGAGCCGCGCTGGTCTCCTGACTACAAAGCGGCGAAGAATACCCATGACGTAGACTCTCGCCTGATCAGCAAGTTGACCGGTAATTCAGAACTACTCTATGCTCCGATTGCTGTTTCGCTTAGCCGACACGTTTCACACCCACAATTCCTTTTTAATCCTACCTTTTCAACTCCTGTATATAGTTCAATTCAGCAGCTTTTCCTACAAGTCGCAATGAAATCCTGGCGTTAGTGCCCTGCGATGAGTAGATGGCGTAATGGCAGTTGGCAGCTGCCGCTTGATGTCGTGAATGTCGTAATGGCTTTAATGAAGAACCTCGCTAACTTAAATCTAGTCCGATGCTCACACGGCCTCCTCTTTTTTTGCCCTGGTTCGACTCCCGTCTCAAGCGAAATAAAGTCCTTGTGCATATATTTTTTGTCCCGCAAGGGTGGGGCGAGGGAGGGCGCGTGATAGGCCAGGTCGTGTTGATATTGCCAAGGCAACCATAGGGACGCTCTGCATTTCACTTTCCGAGACGACATATTCCTCACAGCCGTGGCCCGCAAGGTCGTTGAATCCCTAACATCTCTTCTCCTCGCCTCAAGATGCCGCTCCTTACAAATTTCCGGCATGCGGACGAGATCAGGGCCGAGGCGCTCGACTTCGAGTTCCAATACTGGGCCTTTGTCGACCGGAACATCAAGATGGACGACGATTTGCAATTCGAAGAGCTCCCCGAGAATTTTCGCAATGGAGCACCATTCGGCCTCTGCATGCTCTACGCCTACTATGAGCAGTTGACGCTCTACGACAAAGATGATCAGTTCCATAGCGAAGTGGGCATCTTCTTCGACCTGATGGACTCGTACGAGACTTGGCTCTGGGTCTCTCAAGGGGAGCCGAACAGCTGGTTGCCAGATAATCGGCACGGCGAAGACCATGTCGAAGGCGAAGAAGACGCGATGACGCAACCCCTGCACAGTGTACTCGCCCGGGCCATTGAGATTCTGGTAAACATTGTGAGCAGCGATGCCAATGTCGAGTTCGGCGGCCAATTCGAAAAAATCCCCGAGGTCTTCAAGATGGTTCGCCGCATGGCGGTATTGCACGAGGTGGTGACGACGTGGGTGATCAAGGAGACCCAAAGGTCAGAGTAGGTGTTTGGCGAGCGAGTATTCCGGGGGAGGCTGGAAAGATCAGCGGCATCAAGGACATTTGGAAGTCGTTTGAAACATAGCAGCAGGAAAAGCATGGAGCACAAGACTGCGGTCACGAGGATGATGAGTTTCCCTGCGCACATCGTACTGTCCACATTCGCACGAGCTTTTCCCACAACGCAGGTCCTTGCTACACATCCCTCCACATCATATCACACACAACAGAGCTTCACACAGATGGATGCAACTCAGTCAAGAAGGCGTCGGTTACCACAGGTGCCAGCCTACCGCGGAAGTGTCGACAATCCCAGGGCCCGGATGGGGTAGGAATGCACAGCGGCAGGCTCTCCTCAGCGTGAGTCTGCCGAACAGAAACTCGTGGCCATCTTCCAACTTTTTCGAATTGCTAACCTTCCATCATGTATGTGTCAGGATCCACACCGTCAGTGATCCGATCACTACCAGAGCCCACACGCAGACGTTCGAAAGAAGCTCTAAGAGCTTATCAAAGAGGTCAGGAAGGATGGCAGATCCAGGAGTCATACGGGGTAACACTGAAGGATGGACGTGAAGGTATTGCATGAGGCAAGAGGGCGAGACGATAGGTTAAGACTCGCGAGTTGCGATGAACCCATGGCGACGCTTCGGGCATGTTCAAGGGGTGACTATGAGAGGGCAAAGAAACGCGGATCAGACATACCAGACATCTCGTACGAACGATACCATCTCGAATCAACGACGACAAACAACATCACGGCACAATGTAGGAGATCGAAAGCAGGAGCCGGAATCGAACCGACCGCACATCATGCTCACACACGAAGGCTTCCACAACAAGTCTCCTACAACTTGAAGATCCCACCGAGAGAAGAAAACACGAGGACGCAGGCGCATGACCTTTCCATCCAGATCCAAGAGCGTTGGAATGCATCCAGCAACATAATAAGCGAACGTGTCAGCAGAACATGGCCACTACCGCCATTTATCGAGCCACATCGGGCAACGACCGCGGTCGCAACCGGCGCACGGTATCGAATTGCGAACGATTCAGGACGAACGATACGAACATACCAGATGGGGAGATACTGTGCGGTGTCAGTGATCTGGAACAGGAGCACTTACACATGGGAAGAAGGCCACTTGCATGAAAAACTTTGGTCTCTGCTATGCCGCAAGTGTACCAGAAGGGGAATCCCTGATACGTGAGTTGGGTTAGAGGCATACCGCATCCAGGAAGGATACTGAATGAAATCTTGCTGGCCGGCCATCGTTCTCCATAACAGCGGGGGGAGAGGAGGGGCTTATTACTCGTGAGGAACATCTCATGGAGGCAGATACGGCTCCTTTCGGTCAAAATGACTTTGATGCGACCGGCATGAGCCTGGCACCTGTCCATATCAGTGGACTTGATACTATTTGCGACTAACTTACTCTGTAGTTAAACTTTTGGATTGACCAAAGGTGATCGAATGGGGACGATGATTTCGGGAATCGGCGAGGTGCATTCTCAAGTGGTATATAGGATGGAAAAGTCGGCAATCGATAACCTGGAATGCGATGGGGGTAATGGCGATCGAATAACGATATCAGCACTTGCTTCTGGGACTGATCTGGGATTAAAATTCATGGTTCGATGCTTCAGAACTGCTTTTTGGGTGGTCAGCTCGTCCAGGTACTAAGGAATTCTGCAAGACTTGCCGTAAAGTCTGCACGTGCATAGCATGCGATATTATCCACAATACATATCTCTCCGCTTCAGAGATACTGTGCGAGTTTCGACTGGATTGAGAGAATGTGGCACTTTTAAAGCGTCGATAAACCAAGGTCCCCGGTTTGAAGTTGAAATGCGGAATGATCAGCAATCATGGTTAGCAGCATACATGTATATCGGAATGGGGAACATACACCTTTCGGACACTGTTATTCAGCCCTCCATGGCTTGTTTTGGCAGTATTTCCAAGAATCCAAGTTACCGTTTGTGGAAGATAAGAAGAGTCGTGGCCGAGTGGAATGCTCGTCGAGGAGGTGCAATGACCCATCCCGAGGAGTATCTGTAGGATACCAGGGTTTGTGTTGGATACCCCTGGAGTTATATCACCCTCGACGTTGTCGAACATGGCCATGAAATCATATGATATCGCTTTCCAGGCATCTATCATGAAGCTCCCAAGGTTCATGAGGCCTGTATCACAACCACGTGTATGTTTCCGAAATACGAAAACGCCGCCACAGTGCTCAAGCTCATCGCGTGTAACGCAGAGAGTTGATTTGGCACTGTTCACATCAATATTCATGGGTCTATATTATGTGAGGGCTCCACTTGGTGGCGCATACGATGTCCGACATCGCTCCCTGGCCCTTGATCAAGGCAGGAGCGATGTGCTTGTGACATCAAATCGGCGCCGCAACTTCGCCAAACCCTGCACGGCCCAACAATCTCAAGTCTGCATAGTAGCTCTAGATTGCGTGTTGATGTGGCAAATTTGCGCCTTCTGTAGCTTGTTGAGGGTATAATGAGTGGGTGTTCACATCGATGTAGGTTGAGATGCATGACCCGACAAGCTTGAGCTGGTTGGTGCTGGCCGGAAGGATTGACCTGGCATGCACTTCTCCATGCCCGCTATTTTGCTTTACGATATAGGTATGCTTCCGTTGGTTGATATTGCCTGCCAGGCTAGCACTTTCCATCCCGTCGCATGCATTGTGGAAATGGCACCTGTGGCGTCGCCAGGAGCATGCTGCGGCGGCTTTTGTGAATTTTCCAAAGGATGCAACGCATTAGCAGCTTCTATAACCGTAAGTCCCCTTCTTGGGAGACTTTACAAGCTCTGTTGAGTGCTCGTTGCTGCCCCTGATATACCAAGGGCATGAAAGTTGGCGCTGGTCACTTGATAGCTGCCGTAATGATCACTCTGGGCGGCATATGACTTCCTGTTTGCATACACGCATCTGGTATGCCCTCTTAGGTTCCTTCCAGCTTGCGGCATGGCGCGTAAACAAGACCATTGTAACAACTGCGCGTTGCTAGCGGCAGACTCCCGGCAACTTCACCCGAGCGCATGGCAGACTTCTCTCAGGCTTGAACTTCTCTCCTGAAGGCCTTGAAGGGCGTTGCATAAGCTTTGGGCTTGCCGTCCAGCTTTCGTAGGTCTTGCAGCTTGACGCATCTTGTTTGCTTATTGTTTGCCCTCCTGCACGCATATCCAGGGCTCCGGCAGCGAGGCGAATCCCAAAGCCCATCATCATTACGGCAGTGCATCGTCAACTATGCCGGCGCTCCAGTCAGGGCGAGCTGGGCATTGATGTGGTCCGTGCGGGGAGGTGAGAGGGCTCGCGGCTGTGAAGGAGTTCGTCGCTCTGGCGTCCGCCGCTATCCCCCGCACACCCGCACCACCTCCCACATCATATCGGCAAAATCATTGACAATGCTGCATAGCCCATCTTCGGAGCATCTTTGACGCCCTATTTTCCCTGCCACCATGCGTTTTGGCGCTGTAGCAGTTCCTGTGGCAATTATCGCCAGGCGGAGATGCCCATCGGAGCCCTCAACGCCCTGCGCAGCCGGCGGCGACAGCAATGGTAAGTCAGCCGGGAGATTATTCTGAGCTTCTTATCCGCCTTCTTATCATTGCCGTCAAAATAACGAGCCTCAAAAGACTGCTTTTGCCGATTGGGTGTTGACTTGAAGCGCCCGTTGGAGGCCCCTCGCCACCCTCACCATCACCCCAGCACCACCGGCGACGACGACCTCAATAGAGCTCGGCCAACCAACAGGGGCATTGCTTCATGCCGAGATTCCATGTCGGCTTGCATAGGTAACGTTTTTCTCCCATAATTTCTGTAGCGGCAACCCCGCTGGCGGAGGTGCCTTTGGGCAACCGCTCCCGCAAGCAGCAAGGCGGCGACGGCGACGACAGAGCCCATCCAAAATATCCACCAAAGGGTCTGCTTGGTGGTATCGGGCTTACAGCCGTTTATGCGCAGGGCGAGCGAATCTCTGGGGTCGTTGTGGATCGAACAAATTTGCTGACAGACCTCACAGGCAGAGCGATCTCTTCGCCCACAGTGGAGCAGTCCATTTTCGGAACCAACAGCGACAACAGCGGTAGCCTTCATCTATACGGATATTTCTAATCGCCAGCGTGCGTGCTACGATTCATAGTTGCGGGCTGGGATGCCAGGCCTCAGTCGCACGGCAACCCGTCAGAAGTAACGTAAACCCTCATTGGCATGCATGGCTTCATGCGAGCAGCGACTGACATACGAATAGCTTCAATCCCCCTCCCACAGACCGCTTCAATGCCTGTCGACACTCGGAAGCTTCGGCGATGTCGTCCAGCCTGGACAAGGAATCGGGTGAGAGGTTCCTGGGAAGTCCCACCCACAGCTCGACTTTGCCGGCGATGCTCCTGCCACTGGTCTGCCGCCATAATGGCTAAGCCATCTTCTTCACCGCAGGGCGGCGCGGACGCGCAGTTGAGTGGCAAAGCCGGCGAAGTCCTCCGTCAAGCCTGTGGAAGGTCTGCAGTGCCTGAGATTTGCATCGAAGACGGCGAAGACCCCGAAGACTAGGTCGGTGGCTGGCAGTTGCTGATGGGGTCCGCGGATCTGAAACCGTACCAGAACCCGGAGCATGGCCGCACTAATCAGAATAATATCGACTCGACGATGGTTCCAATATTCAAAACGCCCAAATTGAAGACACGAGCAGCCCTCAGACAGCCTCATTCGTCGGTACAGGTTTCCATTGCCATCGTTGCAATAGACTTGCTGGTCTCGGGAGCCTGCCTGGACCAATTGAGAATAGGGCGCGGATCCCCTCGTCCAACAATCGCAACGGCGTAGAAACTCAGGCCTTTGGCGGCGTCGGGTACCGATGCTCTCGTACTTGGGTATCTCCAGGTACACAACGCATGCAGGAAGTCATGGTGCCCAGTAGCGCTATGTGTCGACTCTTCAGGCACTCCGAAGTGGCCAAGTAAAGACAAGGATTGTATCGAGGTCTTCAGAGCTGGAAGACCGCGTGGATGTTTGTTGACCAGGCGTTCGATCCGGGTAAGTGCCCTCGCAAAGTTTTGTTGGAGCTCCGACACATTATTGACACCTGGGCAAGGCTTGGTGACCCTCCTCCCGCTTCTCGACGCCCGCCGCCTGTCGATAACCACGTCCTTCGGCGATTACTACAATCCACCCTCACGTACAGAATCTACGCCGATATCGTTCGTTCCACAGTCCTCTACCCTTGCCCACCGACTCTTCATGTGGATGATACCGACGTTCACGATCTCCGACGACTTTGTGCCTGTAGATCATATACAGGTATATTTGTCCAGACAATACCACGGAAGAAGAGCATACACATCTTGGAAGGGAGGTACCCATCGATTGGGAAACTGCCATGTTGATACCATATGCAAATGTGCATACCTCATCCGCCTGTATGTAGTTGTGAGAAGCTGTACCGCGGTCCTTCGGATCACTTCGTCGTCTTTGGCGAGGCCTCAACCGAGGACGAGCTTCGGTCCTTCTTCCAGGGCTTCGGCGAGACCACCCACGCCAAGATATCGCCGGGCGGGGGCTGCGGTTTCGTCCAGTTCATCCAGCGTCACGCCGCCGAGATGGTAATCAACCAGATGCAGGGGTATCCGATCGGCAACTCTCGCGTCCGCCTCTCCTGGGGTCGCAGCCAGAACAACTCCGGCCCAGTTGGCGTCCCGTAACGACCTGCGGCAACCTCCCAAGGTAGCCTGTGCAGCTCGAAGGAGGTTGATCTCCCCTCCTGGTATATTCTTTCGTCGCATACGATACCACACCTTGCGATGTCCGAAGCTATTTGTTCATACACCCAAGCGTAGGACTCCGACGCCCTTCTCCTCGCTCCGGACTCCCGCGTCCAAAGAAACTTGCATATATTTTCTGGCAGAGAGGGTATCCGATACACGGTGGCGGACCCGAAGCAGAACAACCTCGCACAATTCAAGTGTGCTATGATGTCCAGTTTAGCCTTGTAGGCCGACTTTGGACTCTTGGGTTCCAACCAATAGACCCAGGTCCATGGGGCCATCATGGCCGACGCAAAGCCGAAGCCAGGGTTCTCTAGGTATGCAAGGGCTGTCCTACGCGCACACGTCCATATTATAATACCGACATGAGGAGCGATCCTTTGGAATTCCGGGTCTGGACAACATCTGCTCCATCTACAATCTCTCTGCCCGCGAGGGCCCTAGTCGCGTGGCTCGTGAGCTGTCTGGCCACTTCGGATACCTGAGTTGCTGCCGATTTATCAGCGACAAGCGTATTCTCACCTCGTCTGGCGACATGACTTGCGTGCTTGGGGCCAAATACAAGCCACGAAGCCCGGGTGCCTGATAATATTCAAACCTCGCCACTACTGTGGCTGCAGGTCCAAGGAAAACATCGCATCGAAGTCGGCGTCGCGTACTTTCATCGTGGCCACTACATATACACGCTAGCCTGCAATCCTATCCAGCCCCTGTCGTATTTCAGGAGCCCGACTGAGAGCGGTACAGCCATGACCACACAGGAGAAGCAAGCCGACTTCGTCAAGCAGTTCAAGGACCAACTGGAGGCGGAAAAGAACGTGGAGTTGCTTTAGCTTGCACATGGATGTCAGGCTTCGGGCCTTATCCTTGGTACGGGAAGGTTCTCGCTCGCCAAGATTTCACCAGGAAGCTCAACCAAGTAGACGGTCCCTGGCAAGATTTGACAAAATGGACTCGCCAGCTCTGAATCGCTAATATCAGACCGCAATCCTCCAGATCGGGGTCAACCTCCCAAGTCAGGCAAAAGCGAGACGGCAATTTTTGGCAGTAGGTACAAGACGGACTCGCCAACTGCATATGCCAAACACTAGCCGTTTTGACGGCTATAAAGAGATGTTCGATTCGGTCTGCCGTGGGGAGCAAGTCGTTCGGTCGTCGCGACCGTGGTCGTGGTCGCGGAGGACCCTTTCGGTGGCGATCGAGGACCTCCTCGTTGGGACCGATCACCCTCTACCCATCCCACGTACGTATTGACACATTTGCGCACGAAGTATATACTGACCATGAATAGCAGGGACGTGGACCACTCGCCGGAGACTCGTATGTCCCAGAGGGCGCGGACGCAGGTCAGATCGATGAATCTGCTCCTAGCCTCCTCTGCAGGCAGGATGTGCCGATATTGCCATGTATTTGGCCTGCTGCGGTCATTCCGAGTTTTATCCAGTAACTCACTATGGACTCGTTCAACATGGGGCACTGGAATAACGAAAAGACGTACATTTTCGTGTTGTCCATGGAAAATATCAGAGGTTGAGGAGGACACGAGCGAACGTTTCACCTGAGGGAGGTGCACGACGAGCAGCGTGCTGCCGAACACGGGCGGATCTGAGATATCGCGCGGCTGCCCGCTTCCTGCTGGGTTCTTGCAGCGGCTTGCCCGGCGAATCCGGTCTGGATGGCACTAAAGATGCGACTGAAGCACTTCTTCATTCCCACAATGCCTTTGATATAGTTCGGAGGCATCGCCTCCAGCTGTCCCAGGTTCTTCGCTCGAGCGTAACGACGGAGCCATGGACGACCGTGAGCTGGCTTCCCCATTGCAAACCCCCATCGCTACACCATTAAGTGTGATGGTGGCGTTTGGCTCGAGCACGGCTGCTTTGAGAATGTCATAACCATCCTGTTTTTGGTCGCCATCCCAGAGTACGATCGGCTACTCTTCGAAGACAAGACCGTGAATCGTATGCAGAAGCCTTGACGCTGTTTGACTCCATCTGCAGCTCAAGGAGGTTCGTCAAGACCCCAATCATTCTATTCTTGAACAAGATCGATAGGGTCAGATCCTGGATCCCGAAGGACATGGTGCTGGCGCGATAGTATGAAACCGCTGATGTGCTTCATGAAGCTACAAGAACTCCGTATCTTCGGCATGTACGACGCGACACATTCCAAGCGATCATCTGGGATAATCTTCCGAAACCAACCCAAGGACAGTGGCTTCAACGATGTCGACTTGCGGATGGCAATCGCCCCGATGGTGGCAAAGAACCCCGAAGCTACAGACAGTGGTCCCGAGACAAATGAACGAAGAGATCGCATCCTAACGTCCTTACAGTTGCCGTGAAGATGGCCGCGAGCAGCCTTCACCCGATTCAACGACCTCATATTGCCCGCATCTGCGCAGGCTAGACATAGCAACAAGGCCACTGCAAAATGCCAAACGCATTCCAGACAGCAGCTCAGACCATCGCCAATTATCCGGTGGCTCACCAGCCGCTGGCCTTCTTGGGTTTATCATCTTCCTGTCCTTGGTCCCTGGAGAGACTCCGCTCGGGTGGTGCATTGGGTATGGTGAGCACTTTGGAGTTCCCAGCTTCAGTCCTGGTTCCCGCACATGCACGGTCGACTTCCCCAGTCCTAAAGAGCGCCTCGAAGAATGGTACTGTTACCATCCTGCGGATCGAATTTTCGATCACCGATGTGTAAGAGATGTTATCGATACACTTCGTGGCCAGATCCGTCCGAAGATACGCATGCGCGGCCAGGTCGCAACGGCAGCTCCAGTAATGGAGCGAGAATGATCTCGAGCCGGCCAAGGACGCCGAGAGCGAATGCTCCATCTGCAAGGAGGAGTTCATTGACGTCGAATGCTGCCAGAACCAGATATTCTGCGGCCGCTGCATCCTGTAGTGGTCGGTGAAGACCGCAGGGCGCGACAACCTGCCCGATGTGCCGCTCGGTGCTCATTGAGGCCGAGGAGGAGGTGAATGAGAAGGGGCTGACCGTCGACGAGGAGCCCGACGCAATCTTCGCTGCTGAAGATCTGCATGTCTAACCTCAGCAGAAGGCTGGTATTCAAGAAAGTTGACCCTGAATCTTGTGTCTAATATGCCCGAAAAGACCGCAGCCTTGGCACCTGAGCGTCGACTTCCAAGTTGTATATGGTGCTCGATTGACCGCAGGAGCCTCGTTTCCTCAGCTTTCTCGCCCAAGACCCGCTAGTTTCGCGCCTCAGCCACATGCTGAATCAACTCGGCTTGGACGACCGCAGGAGTGCGAACAAATTATACGCCATCGGCACCTGCGAGGTCCTTGAGAAAGACTCGGCGGAATGGTCGTCCACATATCGGGACTTAAAGTCCTAGGAGCATATGAAGATACACCAGGATGGGAGGCGTGAGCGCGTTGATAAGGTCACGAACGTTCGATAAATATCCGAAGATACTCTCGTCACACCGATGCCATCGGGCAGGGCGCCCGGATATGCGTATCGGAGAGGGCGTGTCCGGCAAAGAGGGTGAGGATGAGGATGCCGAGCTGAACCGAGCACCCCCAGTTTTGCGTGGGTATCGGGCAGGGAAATCTGGGATACCGGACTGGCAATAATCAGCGCGAAATTGAGGATATCCCAGTCTCTACCATCCTGCGGACCGTAGGGCAAGTGGATGGTCAAGAGCTCCGAGGACGGCACCGTCAAGATTTGGGATACCAGGACTGGAAACGTCTAGCGAAATTACGCCTACGGAGTGTCAGTCAACAGTGTGACTATACATCCCAACCAGGGAGAACTGATCCGCTGCGACCGCAAGAGGGAGCGGTGACGCGGTAGCGATGGCCGTCTATTCCATGTGTAAGTCCACTTGAAGATGTCGTGTTGCAGTTGACTGATACAATGACAGATATAACGAATCGTTTGTAGAACAGAAAGTCCTTCTCATGTCTTGTGTCAGAGAGTGATGCGACAACACTTCATTTGGTCGTGCTCTTTCTAGAGATGGTCCAGTGTACTGACAGTATCGCCCGCGATTCTAAAGGCGAAGTATGTAGGGTTGGCAGTGACTTACGATGCGAGGTATAACGAAGGCGATGGCAGGAGAGAATCGTAGAGTGGAAGGTATGTTTAAAACTTTCGGGTGTCTGATGAGACATTGTGCTAACGAGTCCTACACGCTACTGTCAGCGACGACCCTCGAGTAAAATCATCACGTCTTGTGACACATACCTGGACGATAATGTTCCAAGCCAGCCTTGCACAAGTATAGCAAGGTCGTCTTGTATGCCGCCTAATGCCTCGCCTGCAATCAGCCTTGGCAAAGTTGAGGCCAAAGACCTCAAAGAGGTGTTCGCATGAAGTGATATGTCGCACGATTCGGGTCGACGCAAGGGTTGCCGCTATCGCGACAGCAGTAAGAGAAGGTCCATCATTAGGGTCCATTCGGGAAGGCGGTCCGTATCCATGGATCCAGGCATCCGGCGGTTGGTCCCATGGTTCGCGATCCGACTCCGTGGCTCCTTGGGTTCGTCCTGGAAGGAAATGTCCGCGGTCAACTACGACCATCATATCTGGCAGGAACAATTAGCACTGATCAGGCGATCGATTACGCGTGGCTCCTCTGCCTGCCCTTGTCGCGGCCACGAGACCTGTCAATTGGCGCCGCTGTAGTGCCCACCGCATGTCTGGCTTGAGCGCCGCACGGGGTACGCTAGGCGCACGAGTCTGTCCATGATATACGTCGCGGTCGGAGTAAGATAAAGTGGAGAGCAAGACGCGCCGATGAATACGGCTAGAGGGCTCGCTGCCGGAGAGTTCAACATACCTTGTAAGAATCGGAGATGGTCGTGGCGGCCGCCGCCCTCATTGCGTCGACAGCATATTGTCAGCGACTTCGACGATGCAACCCGATGTTCACCTAGATGGCGGTCGACGATGCGGTCGTCATCGCCGTCGCCGTCGTCGTCGGTCTGCATGTGTTGGTGTCGGAGCTGCGGAGTGAGGGTGCCCCTGGGCGGAGGAACGAGCGCCTAGGTGAAGGTGGGCTTGCGGCGCCATTAGCGGAGTCGAAAAATTGTCCACGAGAAGCCCTGGAGATATCAGCTACACGACTAGAAGTACCTGCCGGCCCTTCCCATCCTCATCAACTGGCTGTCAGAATATTTCTGCTGCCTTAGGTGCGGTGTGGGGTGGGTTCGGAGGGGAGGTGAAGGTGTAGCGAAAATCGTCGGTCTGCCCGCACGCCATGCATCCGCCACAGGGGTCTCCAAGGCAGTTGCAAATTTGCGGAGGAGTACTCACTGGGTCTTCTTGTCTTCCAGAAGCTCTGCATAGAGGTCGTGGCGGCATGGTGTTGTCGTCGTTGGGGGTAGTCGAAAGGACGGCGGTGAGAGCGGCCGCCGCACCCGCCCTACCGCCAAAGCTTCCACATAGTCCAAGGAACTCAAAGAAGCTGCGGGTGGCAACGAGAGAGCCGTGATTATCCTCAGCAACTTCTCTTTGGGGTGGTAAGGCAAGTGCGTCGTGTGTAGTCGGCGGCGGCGGTGCGGCACGTGAGGGGACCAAGATCGACCATGAGGGCATACCGGCGAAGAATTCTTCGAGAGTTCGATGATCAGGAACTGAAGATGAGGATGGCGAGAAGATTCAGAGTCTCCGCAGAGTAATTGTCGAGCTATTCTGAGTGCGTTGGGTGGACAGCCACATGGTGGTGGTGGGGGTGATGGAATTGGTGAGACGGCCGCGCCGAGCGACTCGACGAAGATTGGGTCCGTGCGACCACCCTCCCTCCTCCTCCCCCACGGCGGCACCGTCCCCCTACGCCTGCCATACTGGCCACGAGCGCGGCAAGGAGGCTTCTCGCATCACGCAGGATGGCAGGCACTATTTACGACATCGTGGTGCTTTCCTCCTCGCCTCCTGAGGCTCTCGACACAGGCCCCAGCCCGGCGCTGAGTCCCCCAAGTCCCTTCCCCCGGCGCGTCGCCATGCCCGCAATATCACCTGTACTCCTGTCGCCGGCCTCCAAGCACGAGAATCGAACCCCCGGCGCGTTGAGATCGGGTAGCAGAGCCACCGCAGTGCCTGAGGGCGCTGTAAGGGGATTCGCCACCGCGCGGAGCCTGGTCGGCTCTGCGGACCTTCATGGGCTTCGCGAGCCTACAATTGAGCCTCCGCCGGGTCAACAACCCCCAGGAGACAGATATGAAGGTCAGGCGAGCACATCGGGAGCAACTAAGAAGCCCAGAAAACCCAGCAAGCTGTCTACGAAGTCTGCGGAGGTCAGCAAGGATGCGGAGGTACCCAAGCCGAAACCCAGAGGCAGGAAGCCGCACACCGACAAAGCGGATACCGACATACACGCCGCTCCGACCCACGATCGGGCGACTGCATCTACTACATCCTCGTTTTTCGCGAATGCCCCAATAGCGGAGAGCCACGAGCCTTCTGCGGAACCCGCCGCACCACCAGCGAAGCCCAAGGCGGCCAAACCGCGGAAGCCACGCACGAAGAAGACCGATAACGCAGATGGAGAGCCCAAGACGAGGACACCGAGGAGTACAAAGCCTAAAACGGCTACAGCGGCATGCAGGAAGACAGGCGAGGTATCGTCACATTTCCCAGATGCTGCAGTTGATGGCAATCGAGATATACCGGGGCCGGACACCATTATGGAGGATGATCCAACGGTACTACAGGCACGAGACACATCAATATGGGACGTCCCAACAAGTCCGGGCAGGAAAAAAGGTCCACCCAAGCAACGACCCCCAGACGACAGGGATGAACCTCTGGCATTGGATGAAGCAGTCGTCCGCAGAAGGGATTGGACACCGCCTTTGGATACCGAAGTTGGAGGCTTAATCACGGATTCTGCTAGTAAGGAAAATCACCCTACGATTGGCACAGGAAAAGGAGCATTTACTAGCATGGTCTCGCTGTATGCATACTCGAATACGGACGTTGTAGCTGAGTCAACCACTTCAACCACAACCGCCTCGGAGGGAGCAGGGCTCACAAAACGACGTCGAGTCGAGGTACAATAACCCAAAACCCTCTGCACCATTCAAAACTAATGAACCGATGCAGCTCCTCGACTTACCCAACAACCAGTCCAACTCCCGTAACTCCTCACCAGAGAAAGGCAAAGCACCCAAGAAGAAACCACGAACAATTACCGATCTCGTCACGGGTCAATATGCCCCCAAACATCCTCCACCTGAACCTCCTGCAGTCGCAAGTGCCTTCTTTGCTCCAGGAACCACCACCGCCACAACGAAAGTGCCATTGAACGATGTTACCGCATCAGAGAATACCAAGAATGCCAAGAAACCGACCCGCAAGCGATCCACGTCTAAAGCAACATCAGACAAAGCCGGGCCGAGTGTGAAGCCGAAGTCGAAGAAGGCCTCCGTCAAGACCGCCGCTAAACCCAAACCAGTAGCGGAAAAGCTACTGAGCCCCACGTCCGCTATCGTCAAGATGAATAGGCAGGATATTCTGTTTGGCACGTCAAGTCAGCTTGCTCTTGACGAATCACCCAGTATGCTACGGGAAATCCAGCGGGCTCTCCAAGAGTCGGAGCGCGATGCTGAGTACAAATTTGGTGAGCGCACAAATGCTCGCTCGATACCAAAACAATGGTGGCGACTTGAGAAGGTAGAAGGCAAAAGGGGCCTCTGGGCTGCAAGCGCTCGAGATGAGGATGGTCAGACTCTTGAGAAGCAGGAAGACGTGTACATGTCTGAGCCGGATCGCACGCATGAGCTCCCGCTGCTCATGGATGGAACGAGTGATGAGAAGCCTCCCGATTATCCACATCTCATGGACGGTGAGATCAATGAAAAGTCGGACATGCCTTTTGTGCGCATCGATGATTGCGTCCCACCTCTTCCTATCAACATTGCTTCTGACCTTCCCAGCCCTCCGGCGACAGTTACAGATGACCCACCCGCACCAGAGAAGGATGAAGCGCCGCATGACAGCTCGTTTCTCGATATCGACGAATTGATCGCGCCAAACAAAGTCGAAGACGGTTACGAAAGCTCGTTTCCCGATATTGATGATCTAGTCGCACCAACAAGGAAAGAACGATCGCAGGATAGCTCCTTCCTCGACATTGATGACTTTCCCCAGGAACCGCCGCCGTCAAATCAAAATGTACCGTCCAGCTTTCTAGATATCGATGACTTCTCTCCTTCTGCTCAGCCAATCCCCGCTCCACCGTCCATTCTATCCAAACACACCATCTCGCCTCCACCAAAGAAGCGACGCGGCCGTCCAACAAAGTCACAGTCGGCCATCCCAACCCTCGCAATGTCGTCATCGATGCCTCCTCCCAAGAAACCGACACCGAGACCAGCGCCGAGCACTCCACGCAAGACCCACTCCCGTTTCGCCGACATAGAAGAGATCATCGACTCCGAAGACGACGAGGCCTTATCGCCAACTCCCCCACGCCGCCGTAAGCTCGAAGACTCTCCGCCGCTCAAATTCGCATCCAACCCCAACTTCAAATCTGCAAACAAAGACGATGAGTCGGTGACCCTACACGCCATCCCCACCAACCTCCTCTCATGGGAGCGTCTGAAGCCTCGCCTCTTCCCGCGCATCCTGACCCTTATCCAGTCCCTACCTCCAACTACCAACCCCGCGCAACCTTCCTGGCGCGAGAAGATGCTCCTCTACGACCCCATTTTCCTGGAGGACTTTACAGCATTCTTAAATAAGGACCCGAGGATCAGAATGTACAGGAAAGCTACGCAGAAACAAATTGCGAGCTGGAGTAGGGAGAGGAAGGCTAAGGGTGAGAAGAAGGTAGAGGTGGGCGAGGAGGAGTGTCTGGCGGTGGAGAAGGAGGTTGAGGGGTGGATGGTGCAGAAGTGGTGCGAGGAGATGGGGGTTTGTTGTGTGGTGAGGGAGCAGAAGAGGGGTGGTGTGGTGAGGAAGGGACTCTACTGAGACGAGGTTCGAGCCGAACCGGCTGCTTGCTTATAAGACTATGAAGAGCTGGGGTGGTGTATGTATATGACATTGGGCTAGGTTCGGACTCACGGGACGTGGATGTGGGAATGATGTCGATGTGTACGAAGTGACGAGATCAAATGAGTCCGATACGATTGCGTCTGCAGCACTACGTGTTTGACATGACGAACCTGTATCTTTCTGCGATTGTCTCGACCCGCGGTGATATGCGAATGCGCCGTCGAGGGGTTGATCGTAGCCTCGGAGGTGAAGAGATCGCGTATCCTCTCGATTTGTCTCACAAGGCGGACCAATAACGCTCTCCGCTGGACAAGCGCGTGACTTCCTAACCTAGTCCAAACTCCATACCGGGAAGATACTTTCTCGTGGTTATGTGTGAAACTCAACTCCGTCGTCCTCGCATTATCTTCGTCGCAGTTCCAAGCTGTCTCCATGCGCCCAAGTACGCCACGCCGTACAAAAGTCATAGTATCGCTCAGTGTCCTTGAACCACTTAAAAGCACCCTGGATCATCTTTCTCTTCCGTTTCATTCCCCTGACCCTCTCCATCCATGTCATGAGCTCGTGCATCTTCCTCGCAGGATGCAGATTGTGCCTGTTCTTCTCCACTGCGACCGCCGGGATTTGCCGTTCTATATGGCTCAGTGCTCGCTGAGGCAAGGAGAGGTTCCTGCGAAGTGGCTCGTAGAGTTGGCTGACAAGCTATCGCGAGTGAATGCCGGCAAGGCGTCTGCTAGGGAACCAGGTAAGGTTGCCGCGTCGGAGTCTTCGACTTAAGCGAGTGGCTCTCCTCTTACACGACACCTCGTGAAGGACACTAGAGCAGTATAGTGGTTTCCGATTATGCACTGTTTCATCGGACCAATGATTTCTCTGGCTGGAAGGCGAGATTGTATGCCGCCCTAAATGCACCCATTCCACGAGGTCAGCAAATGTAGAGTTTTATCATTAATAGTGCCTGTATTGGCTTATCCTGTGTTGTCAGCTACACTCCTTTACTCATTCAAGTGACTCACTTTGAAAGTGACGAAGTAGATAAAATTGACGTTGTGGGAACAGCCCAGTTTAACAATCCGGTCAATTTTGTCTTCTAGCGTCACGAAGCATCCTAGCATGCTCCCGGGGGGGGGCGGGGGGGGGG
>JAFHBV010000425.1:0-32022 GCA_019022785.1 Pseudomonodictys pantanalensis | reverse complement strand
CTCAATACCGCACGCCCCCCGCCATCCCCAACCCTCCTACACCCCCCTCCGCACCATCAAATCAACAACCACCCCCAAACCCTCCCGCTTCGCCCACACGCCCTCCAAACCCGCGCTGAACAGCACCTCCACCGCCGCCCTCGCCCGCAAATCCCACACAACCCCGCTCCGCACCGGCCTGCTCGCCATAAAGCGCGGCATGAGCGCCACCTACGACCCCGTCACGGGCAAGCGCACCGCGTGCACAGTGCTGCAGCTCGATCGCAACGAGGTCGTCGCGCACAAGACGCGCGAGAAGAACGGGTATTTCGCCGTGCAGGTCGGTGCTGGTGCCAAATTGAGGGATAACGTGACGAAGCCGATGCTGGGGCATTTTGCGGCCGCGGGGGTCAGTCCGAAGAGGTGGGTTTGCGAGTTTAAGGTTAGGGGGATGGAGGGGTTGCAGGTCGGTGTTGGGGAGGGGTTGGGGGCCGCGTGGTTTAACGTGGGGCAGTGGGTGGATTGTAGGGGGGTTAGTCGGGGGATGGGGTTTGCTGGCGTAAGTGCTTCTTCATCTGTGGCAGGACGGACATATTCGTGGGGGAGCGTTTTAAATGGGAGATGGAGATGAGAATAAGGCTAACGGGATGTAGGGTATGAAACGACACGGCTTCGGCGGTCAACCCGCGTCCCACGGTCAATCGCTCATGCATCGCGGTATGGGTTCGGCGGGTGGTTCACAGGGCTCGGGTTCCAGGGTGCTGCCTGGGAAGAGGATGGCGGGGAATATGGGGAATGAGAATGTGACGGTTAAGAATCTGAAGGTGCTGCATGTGGATGAGGCGAATGGGATACTTGTGGTCAATGGGTGTGTACCGGGGCCGAAGAATCAGATTATAAGGGTGCAAGATGCGATGGGGAAGCCGTGGCCGAAGGGGCCGATGGCGAAGAGCGAGATTGCTGTGCCGGATTCGGTGTCTGAGGCTGTTAAGGAGGTCGTGGCTACCGCTGTATGATGAGGTTGAGTTGTATATCGGAGTTGTATTATATGAGCTCTTGTGGTTGGAGCAGAGGTGAAATAGGAGACTTGTGTGTAAGATCTGGTTGTATAGGGAGCATAAGGGTTATACAAAACGCTGAATGCATGATACCAAGTCCATACTGCACTAAGATATCCACTTACGTAGAAACACGTAATAAAGCATCCTAGGTAGACTCAAAAGTTAATACCTTGGATCTCGCAAGGCCCTTGCGGAAGCCAAAAGTGAAATGCAAATCATATCAAGTCAGTCTGTCCTATCAAGTGTAATGCCTCCCACCAGATTCAGCGGCCTGTCCCTCACATCTACCACTCATCATCGTACCCGCCATCATTGGATCCGTCGTCCCAACCGTCGTCCCGACTTTCGCCCGAATTTTCATCGACCTCATCAACGTACTCATCACCCGGTCCATCATAGAACCCATCATCCTCGTTGAAGTACCCCCTGCTGTCCGGATCGCTCGCATCGCTATAATGCCTATCACCATGCTCATCCTCATTGATGTAGTCTCGTGGATCCCAGTGCGTCAAGGGAGAGAAGATGAAATTACCATCGCGATCATAATCGGGGAAGACTTTATCATCGCTGTCCGGGAAGTCCCAACGTGAGTCCGGCGCGCCAGCATCGTCGCCCGGGACGAAGCTCCTCTCACCGGTGCCGTACGCTTCGCTGTCATCCCGGTAGTCATGCACATTACGAGGCTCAGTATAGCTGTATACTGAGGCCGGATAGTACTCATCTGACTGCCCATACTCTGCCTCATACCCGCTCTTCGGATCTAAGGTATGTCTCCTGGATCCCCCATACTCGTCAATTTCACGCTTTTCATCTCTGAAGTAATCGCTGGGAGGACCCAGCCCCATGCGCTCCACATCGATCCTCCGATACGCATCTAATATCTCCGCCGCTTCGTCAAAGTCTTCCAGGTTCCAGAGGCGTAGACCATGGCTTTCCATGAAGTGCTTCTTGTTGTCCCAGCCGCCTTCTTTGATCATGCGGTAGTCGGATTTGTCGTAGGGGTTTGTGCGGTCTTCCGCAGTCGCGGAGCCTGAGCGATGGGCTGGAGGGCGGCATATGTATTCGTTGGCTGCAGGCCTGATAGCGCGGTCGTGGTAGGGGGGCTTGGCGTAGGAGGGTCGCGAGTTCGAGGAAGGCGAGATGCAGTCCAGGTATGAAAGCTGATGTGTCTGCGAATGGGACTCATGGGCGTAGTCTTGACGCTGGGATTGCTGGGCAGTGTGGGGAAGACGGTAGCTGTAGTTTGAATGGTTGGGTGCGTAGGTATGTGGTCTCGCATTTGAGTAGTGTGGGAAGCTCGTTTGATCGCCGGGTGTTGGTTGAGTACTGTTGGCAGGGAGGAGGCTGCCTGGTATTGGTTGATAGCTTGATGTATAACCGTATCCGTACTCGCAATTGCTGTGACGGTGGATTTGGCCACCGTCGTGGTATTGAGCCATTCCGAATGAAGCCGCTAGAATGTGTAGTGGACAAGATACCCCAGGGTGGCGTTGAAGAGGTTAGGCAGATTCATCGTCGTCTGCTAGCAGGTGGCGGCTGTTCGAATTATTGGACGCAAGAACGAGTGTGCGAGCCTTCTGATCAGGCAATGTCGGCTCTCGAACCTGGGGGAACAACATTGCTGCGAGAATGTCGTCGAGCGGGTGCGGGCCTGGCGGGCTGGCCGGGAAAGGGCTATCTTGGTCGTTCTTGGTCAAGAATGAAATGGTAGAATCAATTGGTCTTGAATACGTCGCTCACAGGAATGCTGTTGATGGGGCATTCGATCTTCCCTAGTGCCACACATGCTACATGCCCCCGTCTTCCTACTTTTTATTTAATGTAGATCAAGTGACTTTCGTACACCGTATCTTGCGCCAAGACAACCAGATGTTTTCGCAGATATTGGCCCAGCTCTTCCACCCATTCCAGTTCGACCCCTAGCTCCTCCTTTCCCGGCCCACGAGGATCTGATGGCGTGCGGTGAGAAGCCAGTGGGAGAACGAATCGACCTTTCATATAACCCAGTTGTGTTTCGATCCTCAGGCCCTTGTTTGTAATGGTAAATTCCGGAGTGGTTCGTTTGTTTGTAACGACAAGGCTTCTGCTTCGGAATACGCTTGGGGAAAGGGCCCATATGCTGCAACCCCAGCCAGTCTCCGCCATTATCAGTTTACGTTCCCAATTCGGGCGGTCCAAGTCCCAGGCGAAAATACTGAGGTCATTATTGCGTCTGACGATCTCTTCCTGTAATCGGAGAAACGCTTTCTTCCCTTCACCGTAGAGCATCGGTAGGTTGACGTCGAAGATGCCAAACAGGCAGTAGGCAATATCTTCTTCCCGGGAAGTTACCCGTCTTGCTGCCCATGACATGCGCTCAGCCACGCTGTACACTTGCAATATTTCCGCATAAATGGACTCTTTCCCGCGGCCCGGGCGGCTCCCAAAGGTGATTACCGAAATGGGTATCCCAGTGTTGTAGGATAGCTCAACAGCGAACTCTATCTTTGAGCCGATCAGCTTCCATGTAGCATTGTAGAACAAAACGTCGCGCGGCGCTATCAATTCTTGCAGAGTCCAACCGCGGGTAAACCAGCGAGGCTCTTCTTTCGACGAATAGTTGATTGTAGAGGCGGTAACATGATCACTAAGGTGGACATAACAGCGTTCTGACATCTCGTACCATTTGAACATGGAGTTAATAGCCTCAGTGAGTTCAGCACTGCTGCTTTTGTCGATGCAGCTGCGCTAATCAGCAAATTTGTCTACTAAATTAGGAGGGAAGTTAACCATGTGTCGATCCAACAATACCGGAACTTATCCTTCACCGCAAGCTCGCACGTCTTCAAGATCTTCTTGGCCCCCGGCCTACCCCTCCAATCTTCCGAAGCATGGTAGTCCTTGAACGATACCTCTTGTGCTTCCCAGGTATGACTGAGGATGGCGTACGGCGGGATTGCATCACCAAAGAACTCCTCCATCGCAAACGTATCGCAATTAATTAGTCTCATCGTGCCTACTTTACGAAGTGGGGAGTATTGTAAGAACGATCAGGCTGAAGCGGCAAGCTGAGTTGGAGAAGCCGCTGTTCGTCCTGCGTCCATTTCCGGAAATGCGCTAACCACCTTGAGCCAAGCATGCACCTCGACATAGAACACAACGTATGAGCATGAGCGAGCATAGTAGCAGCTCCTTTTTATGCAAAAGAACCAAAAGAAGGTTGGCATTTTATTGAAGAGGGGTTTTATGGCTCAGCCGGAGTGCATTCAAAGCGTATTACGTCGTTTGCTTGCAGGTACTTATTCGTCCGCACTTCGCACTTTTGCTCCCATAACTTCCGGCAAATGCGAGTTTGACGTAAAGGAGTACAATTGCGATGAAAGCTTCATGTACGGCGAGGAGCAGAAACGTGTCCATGGACCGGAGGGCATTCGAATAATCCAGGAGATCCCATACTTAGACGCGTGGGATGACGCGCGAGACCAAGCCGAAAAGCGTTAGCCTATCAAAATTACTTGCGCCCACGCCTCCGGGCGGGCAATGTCGATGCGCCGACAGCTTCGATTCACCTGGTCTCTCTGCAAGCCTTCCGTTTACCATCGCATTCTCCTCCCGTCATCGACATCGCGACTTGCTTTGGATATCTGGTCGCACTCTCCTAGCGACAGTCTCCCTGACAACAAATGTATCAGCGCAGCAATACTGGGGCGTGATGCCTGACAATGGTAACGCTTTACGCGCCGTTTCTTCCGATCCTCATCGGTCGCTGCAATTGTACGCTCAATTCCTATTTGCCTCTCGCCATAGATGAACGGAAATGAGGCATTGTATAGGACCTAACAAAAAGACATGTGTCAAGAAAGCGCCTTTCGCATATTCTACACATCTAACTCCACGCACCCACGCACCCAGCGTACTTGAGCGTGAGTATAGACTCGAGAATAAGACACTGAACCAGCGGCTGATCGTAGTCCAACTTGTTCGCGATACCGATTCGCCCACTCACAGAAGTTGAAATTCTGTGTTCAGTTCATTGGGACAAAGTGCGACAAATCTTTCGCTTTCGTAGATGTCAGCAGCCATGCTCCTGGGACCAGAGAGCCTCAAACGCAGCGTGAGTTGTAGTATCTCCGCCAAAATGTCGGCGAAGACGCCCAAAGAAGGGCCGATGGACACGTAACACTTTGTAATCTGTTGCCCAGTTCACCGGACGGGAATCATCACAATGCGTGGTTTCGGTCTATCTTAAGCATGGAATACGGTCCGACTCGACTGACGAGAGCCAATCAATTTGGTGAGCCTCGCGAACCGCTTGGCGTCATATCAAAATGCTCCAAAAGAGGTAGCCGTGGGTGACACGGCGTTCGTCCCTCAGCTTTGTCGACCAATCCATGTTCCCCAAAAAAGCCATGGGCCTGCAGACCGCGGATGGAGGACCTCATCGAACCCACCCGAACGACAAAGAATTCACACATGCTTGGATCAAGCTTACTGGTCTTAAAGCTCTTATTATCTGATCCGATCCTCACCCGAGTACTACAGCCTTGTTACTGGTAAGCCATCATGACGGACGGAGAGATAACCATTGTTGGGAGGAAGAGCCCGGGGGTCAAGAGGATTGAAATCCTTTCAGCCAGCTTCACTCAGAAGGACCGCTACTGGATCTTCTTTTGTTTGTTCATTATCGCTTACACTTTCGGCCTGGATGGAACCCTCCGGTATGTCTATCAGGTACGCAACGCCTCGCCCCAAAGCCCTCGTGCGCCAGCCGTGTCGGTAACATGTTCAGCCTTATGCCACCAACGAATTTCGAACACACTCGTCGCTTGCAACTCTCAATGTTGTGCGCAGCGTCCTTGCGGCAGTACTGCAGGTATGAAACATTCTTGGGTCTTGAACGGCGATTGGCCTTGACTGACAGCCTAGCCAACTGTTGCCCGACTGGCCGATGTCTTCGGGAGACTGGAACTCGTGATCTTGAGCGTCGTCTTTTATGTCGTTGGTAGGCATTCACACCTTCTGCTTACTGAAGATCGTCTAATTCTTATCGCCAGGAACGGTGATGGAGTCGCAAGCCCACAACATAGAAACGTTTATCGCTGGATCTGCAATATACCAGATCGGATGGACTAGCATCATACTTCTTGTTGAAGTTATGATTGGCGATCTAACCTCGTTAAGATCTCGACTTGTAACCTCGTTCATACCAGCGTTGCCATCTTTGGTCAGTGGCGCGAGTCACGGTACGAAACCTGTGCACTAACGTTGTCTGTGCAGATCAATTCATGGGTCAGTGGTAACATCGGCGAAACTGTTTTAAAGAACACGACTTGGCGTTGGGGTATCCGTATGTGGGCAATCATCTATTCTGGTACGTCTTTCGGTCTGTTGCCACGTTCAACGCTGTGCTGATTTTGCCCAGCATCCGCCCTCCCGTTGACAATCTCTCTTTGGAGGATTTCATGTCGGCCCAATACTGCCAAAGCGTTGAAAGAACATCATAGTCCTTACCATCTTATGGGACTTCGGAAAATGGTTGTCGCTCTTTTTTGGCAACTCGATGTACTCGGCAATATCTTCTTGATTTCAGCACTGGTACTTATACTATGCCCCCTGACGATTGCAGGCGGAGATCATTCTCAATGGAAAACGCCCAAAGTTATCGTCCCGCTGGTGCTAGGTATCGTAGTACTTCCGATATGGATTTTACGGGAATGGTCGGCTGATGAGGCGCTGGTTCCTTTTAAGGTACGAGATAAGCTCTATGTAGTTCTGCCGTGTCACTAATACCTTTAAAGCTTCTGAAAGACCGAGCCGTATGGGGTGCCCTTGGCGTCGCGTGCATGCTGTACTTCTGCTGGGCTATCCAAGCAGACTTTTTGTACACCGTCCTTTTCATAGCCTTCGACGAGTCAGTCATGAGCGCAACACGGATTGCTTTTCTCTACAGGTGAGTGGCATACATCTGATGCTTAAAATCTACAATCTGATACTTAATGCTCGCAGTTTCACCTCCGTTATCACCGGCGTTGCGCTAGGTCTCTTCGTGAGATATGTACACCCCAAAGTCAAATGGTTCATCATTTCTGGTGTTGCCCTCTTCACTACAGCTTTTGGCCTCCTTATCAAGTTTCGAGGTGGCAGCGCGTACTCCGATCATTCCGGCCTCATTGGTGCGCAGATATTACTTGGGATAGGTTCGTATTCCCCTTTGGCTATTTTTACAGCATACTTACATGAATCAGGTGGCGGATTTATCACCTATCCGGCGCAGACGTCTATCCAAGCAGCTACCCGGCACGAACACCTTGCCGTCGTCACCGGTCTCTACTATACGACTTTCAACCTAGGTGCAGCGTTTGGTAACGCAGTTTCCGGCGCGATCTGGACGCAAACTCTCGTACCAACCTTACTAAAAAATCTGCCTCCACCATACAATGAACGCGCCATTGCAGACAGAATCTTCCAATCGCCATTCGACTTTATCAAAGACTTCCCCATGGGAACACCAGTCCGGCACGGCATTGTGGAAGCATATATGCACACACAGAAGGTCCTAGCCATAACAGGCATCGCATTATGCGCACCATTGCTATTCTTCACGACCTGCCTGCGAAACCCCACACTAGGCGCCGAGCAGAGCTTACCGGGAGCAGAATTTGGTGCTATTTCGAATGGAACAGCCCAATCTCGAGAACTAAATGGGGAGGCTAATTAGGAGGCACTAATATCTCTCAAATCTGTAGCATGCACTGCAGCCTCTGTCGGCATCATATACGATATTCCCTGTGGCGGTCGAAGTAGAGAACATTCCCGCACAGGGAAGTGAGAACTTAAAATAGAAATCACTATATCGTTGATAAGATCTGGATCTTGATGTAGCATAATTGGATCGATGAGCAAGGGCGTCCGCAGCAAGGCTGAATCTAGATCAACCTGGTACATGAACATGCAGGAGGCAACAGAGGCTACGCATGTGCACGTGGTGGCCACAAAGATAGTGGCTGTCTGTCTGTCTTTTCATTGGGGCTCTTGTCCGCATTTAAGGATTCGGATCCCCTAGGAATGGTACGAAACCCATCTGCCTCGTTCCATAGTTCAAGGATCGCACACCGACATCAAAGTGATCCTCAGGACGCATTTGCGAGAGCATCTTATCCACACCGCCCTTACAATGGTTGAAGAGACCATAGACGATCGGTATGTGGTAGTGCAAGAAATACTGGAGGAGCGACTTGCGTTCTGGTTTGGAGCTGGCAATTACAAAGTCATGGTAAGGGATAGCAGTGTCACTACAAAAGCATGACGCTAAATAACTGCAGCAACCGGATGATTATGAGAAGTGGAAAGTTGAAATCCCTAGGCCACTCTTCGAGGTGAAGTCCCAGTCGATAATTCGACACAAAGTAAAGGGCTGACGGACTGGCTAGAGTGAGAGGAACGACTTGCTGGCACGTTTCAAATCACACGAGGAGGGGAGTTGATTGGAGCGCCGCGAGGCTCATGCATCTCCGAGGCAGCCTTGACCGGTCGCAAGGCTGAGACATCATTTCGACGCCGGACATCTCGGTGAGAGAAACGATACTGGAACATATATAAATTTGATCATACTACATCATTCCTAGATACCATCTTGTCCACTTTTGCAACGGTATGCGGCCATGACGCGCTGTGAAGTCGATCTTTTACAAGGCTGGGAGACGTACCCCGATAATCTCGCGCTACCAGCCTTTGATTGCGATACCATCAGATACGCTACAAGACTCAAAAATGATGCGCAAAGGCTTTTCATAGAGGAATTTGAGCAATGTCGAATGCAGAGGCTAGACTGTACCCTGGATACGAATAAATGTCCGTGCAAATGGTCCATCCTCTATGCGTTAGGCTACTAAGCCTTATCAGACCAGGACAGCATTCGCAGCTGGGCTGATATAACATCACCGGAACAGCTACTGGCGACTCTGGGGAGTCAATCGAGTCAACTTATCTTGTGAGTCACTCCAGCTAGCTTTTTGCGCCTTCCAACTCATCGGTTCGAGTCAAATCTCGCCGAGCTTTTCTTGGGGAAAGCTTCTAGTGACTGAAGAGATCTTCCGGAAGCTTCTGACTGCGTTGCGAATCCACCCAGGTTTCTTAGACGTGGTTCATCTGTACGGGCAGAAGTCAACAGCGGTCAATGAGAGCGCTACCTCTTTCTTCAGCCGTCTGCACCCTGAGTTGCCAAGTACCAACGAAGTATGCTACGGTGCGTTCTCGACCACGTTCATGCTATGGCATATCTTAGCTCACGTCAACGGCAGAGTTTGCATATAACTTTAAATACGTCGCGCGTCACGGACGAGCTTTGCCGTTGGACCCGTTTTCGATTCGCGAGACGGGCGTATACTACAGATTGCAACATACAATGCCAAGATGCACTTGGATCCTTCTAAACCCGCCTGGAGGCCTCCGCGAATATTTCGCTCGCGCATTGCCCTTTCTGGGCCCATCTGACCAGTTACGTTGCCATACACTCATCTTGCGTTTCTTGTCGGAAGATTGGAGGGACTACATCAATCATCTAGAAGAGACAGTCACGAAGCTGGGAAGTCGACGAGTCTCCCACACGCTATGCTTCAGTACTGACAGGAACAGATGGATCGCGGTTTCACCTCGACCCTAGAGAAGCGTTCCGGCGAAGGGAAAATAGACGTAGATTTCAAGGACGTACGTTCACTTCACATTGTAGTAGATCGGCTGAAACGGCTCGCACACATCCTCGATATCAACAGCAAGCTGGCCAGACGGCTGCAGATATTCGCAAGCAGTCTCCGGTCCTTGTCGCTTCCAAATCAGGAAGAAATGTATTTGGGGGTAGCGAATGATTTGGAGGATTACATGTTTCAGAATGAAGTCCACTCTGCGCGTATACACGCCCTCATAAGTCGATCACAGGGGGTGGGCTCCTTGGTAAGTATGTAATGGTCAGGTGAAAGCAAATCTATTAACAAGGCTTGTAGATTGATTGCATATTAGACATTCGGTCTGCCGCAACAAACCTTAAGATGAACGTAGCCATGCACGATCTATCGAAGCAGGCGGCAGAAGAAAACCGCCTCACCAGAAATTTCGCCTCCTTATCTACCCAAGACACCAGATACATGAAAGTAATCGCATTCATATCCTCGATATTCCTCCCGGCAACCTTCATTGCAGTAAGTCTCTCTTTATATCTACAAGATACAGGCGGGAGCTGACACAGCATTGACATTCTTCGGCTCTAATTTCTTCGGGTTCGAACAAACAAGAACTGGATACGCTCTGGCGGTGGCATCGAATGTGTGGTTGTATGTTGTGACCGCATTGGGCTTTTCTATTGTCACCGTGGCATCTTCGTATCTGTGGTGGTCTCGAAGCCAACAAATCATGGCAAGCGGGGAGACTGCCTGAAGATTTCAGTGAAGGGCAGAACCCTCGCCGATATATCTCAGAGCTAAAAGCACATCCCAGATTCGATTAGACGCCGGCCGGTACCCAACGCGCCACATTGTTGGATCCAGTTATAGGTGCTGTATGCTTCCTTTGGACCTCTCGTAAGAGCTGCCAGAATTGCGTAGAATCTATTCACTGTTAGATGCCGTAGACTAGACTTGATGGTAGTATGACTACAGCAAATTTGGTCTGCCACCGTTGAGTGAGGTGTACATACCTTCAGATTCCTTGAGGAACAGCCGAACTTCGTGGAACTTCACACTCCCCCGATTCAACTGAACATGTGGCGGGATACCGTGGGTCGTCGGTATCTCATAGGTGTCCACGCGAGCTAGGCGAATGAAATTCGTACTTGAACCGATAGCTTTCAACTCGCTAGAATTCTTCTCAAGATCGTTTGTGACTATACCCTCAGGTAAGCGGCCGTTTCGACAATGCTTTCGAGGACTAACCTTCGATCAGATGAAGTCGGGCCTTCGTGAGTATCGCAACTTTTGCTGCAGCTGCGCCATTGCTTCGATCACCCACGACCTGGGGCTCCCAAATCTGGAGCTGAGCATGGTCTTGGATCAGATTTTCGTGAGACCCAGACAAGGGCAGCCTGCTCTTCCTGATGAAGTTGAGACCCGTAAGGCTAAAGCTCACGCTATTGGTTGATCGTAAGATCTCTGCCACGACTGATTTGGGAGCACAGAAAGACTTACTTTCCCTGAACACGCTGGCCCGTGAACACGCCCTGGAAACGAAGTGCATCTGGCTAGGATTAAGCTTGTGCGACGCAAAAGAATGCTTTTCAATAACTCACCAGACATATTCTCGAATCGGTATTGATGGTCATCCTCTCCGGAGTTCACCAAGTGAATACAGTGGTCCCCGATATTGTCCAGATATTCTGGCTGAACGCCAATCAATGGTGATGCAAGCTTGCGATCGACTAACCGGGCATCAGCTGGACCGGTTTGCAAAGTACAGGCTGACTTACATTGGTATCTATCACGGATCAATTCTGGATACCCTTGACTAAAGTTGTAGGCGAAGCGAGTCATCGCCAGCTTACTCTCCGCGTTAGGGTAAAGCCAAAGTCCACATTTTGTGTTTCCATAAGTAGCAATGCTGCGGATCTATGTTAGCCCCAGGACGAAAAGACTTACTGCCCATTTTTGTCACATACAATCTGTTCTCAGTAGTAGCCACGTTGCCAGGCAACGAGCCATGGATGGTTTTCTCCCAGACATCCAACTGATCCCCAACCCCCGAGTCATTTCGATCATTTATTTGAGCAGCATCGCCTGTGCGATCGACTCTGGAATGCTCACGGGCGACAGCGGCAGATGCCGCTTCCATGTATGTCTTCAGATCCCTGGAAACCTCGATGGCCTCTGGCCGATCCTTTTCGGATGGGTTAAGCATTCTTTCGATCATGCCAAAAAGACCTTCCTTCATAAAAGTCCTCTGCCATAACTGCACCTCGCTGGGGGTTGAGGAAGGTTGACTGTGTCCCACTGTAGCGATGAGGCTCTTGTGCTCTTGAATGACGGAGTTTTTGGTTGCGTGACTTTTGTCGTAGAAGAAGTGAGGTGTGCCGTAAGGCGACTCTTCCGTCCTATCGCCGAGACGATCTTGACGATATTGGTTGACACGTGTTGCTCTACCAACATCGTGAGAAGCAATCCAGAAAGAATTGTTCCAAATGAGAAGATGTCGTGTCCCTTGCCAGAATCAGAGCGCGGTGGGGCGTAAGGGCTGGTCCCCTTGTTGTAGTCGCTTTCCGTCGATGTCGAATCGGCAGTCTTTGTGAAGGGCTTACGTCTCGACAGTCCAAAATCTGCAATCTTCAGAATGTCGTTGACAATCAAGATATTTGCCGGTTTGAGGTCACAGTGATACATTCGTCCCTCTTGCCATTGTTCGCCCTCGATCGGTGTTCCATGCAAGTATGCTAGTCCTTCAGCTAATCCGTGCACTTGTCTCCAAAGCTCTTGTGACGACGCGAAGATACTCGTTTCGGCTTTGAGGTATTTGTGAAGTGTGCTCTCGGCGAACTCGTAGAGTATGAAGAAGTAATCGCCGTGCTCGATGGCGGCTAAAGCGGGCATGAGGTGTTCGTGTTGTAGCTCATTCGCATAGAGTTGGTTGATCCATTCTTTGGGGCCAGAGGTCTTGGTACGACGTTTGTCGAAGATCTTTCTAGCGAAACGACTGATCTAACCAAGGTCAGCACGAATCTGGGTGCATTCGATAATGGCGACCTAGGGCTTACCCGGAGCGACCTCAAACTATCATGTAGATATTCTGGGGATATTTCCAAGCCATACACTTCCCCAAAGTCCCCTGCTCCAACAGCTGTCTTATCCTCAATGATAGGCAGTATCTCCCTCTCATCGATCCTAGTGACAACATTCCTCTTGACTACCTGCTGCACGTTGAAGCGGTATTGCTCGTGGAGGATTTCGCGACGAATAATGCGCGCTTGATTGGGTGTGAGGGCGTCGAAGGTGTCGAGGAAAGCGAGGTCGTCGTCTCGCAAGGGAGATTGGCCGAGAAAGACTCTCTGGGTCCGAAAGAGCGATATGAGGCCAGGATACCTGAGGAATATGAGCAGTCCAAAGATAGTGGCATAGTCCCCAAGCAACTCCACCTCGTCGAAGCTGGTTGAACGAACGTCGGCATTGCCGCGACCTTTGTTATAGCTGCGACATTTGGAACAGGGGCAATGAAAGATGTCCCGGACGGGAAAATCCTTCAGAACATGCAATATATCGCGACGTGGGAAGTAGGATGTAGGTCCTCGAGGCAGATGGTCTGATACTGGGGTTGCTTCGTGCTCCATCAGGGCTTCGCGCGCGGTCTCGCAACGGGGCTCCTCGCGCTTGACGGTACGCCGAAGAGCCATCTCTTTTTTCTTGCCATTCTTCAGCGTATTGAGGATATCCGTGACGAGTGTTCTTTGTAACGACAGGACGAGTATATGAGCGGTTCTCTTGCTCGACAATCAGAGCACTAAATGACGGCTGCGGGGGACGACATGTGAATCGTTGCCTGGCGATCTGGATCCTAGCGTTGGATGTTCGGCAAGGGCATGGCTAGCGCCGAGAGACGCTTGGCGCTTGGTCGTCCCAGCCCCGCCGAGTCAGCTAAGAATACCAATCTACACTTTCATGTGCTACAACAACACACTGGGCCATGGAGTCTGCTACAAGACTAATTCCACACAACCCTTGAGCGAGGCCAGAGTTCACTAAGCCTAGAAAGCTTCGGCTCACGTTCAGCCAGCTCACAGTGTAAGCTCAACCCACATCTTCCCACAACATCGCCCCAAATTACTTGCTTCACTCTGAGAATAAGTTCAACCTCGTATAGTAATAACCTCATTCGCACGACAGAATTTCGTCATCCCCTCCATAGCGTAGTACGGTCGACATGAGGCTAATCAATTGCGAAACCCGTCGCTTCGAAGAATTTATCGGGAAGAATATCCCAGAATACGCAATTCTCTCGCATACCTGGAATTCCTATGAGATCCCCTTCAAGGACTACGATGACCCACAGACGCAGTACAAGAATCCTGAAGCAGCGGCAAAAATTAACCTCACCATTCGACAGGCAGCATCGGACGGATACGGTTACGTCTGGATAGACTCGTGCTGTATCGACAAAAGCAGCAGCGCGGAGCTCACGGAGGCCATCAATTCCATGTACAAGTGGTATCAGAACGCTGCAGTATGTTACGTCTATCTGAGCGACTTCAACCTCTCTGAAGCCGGAACGACGAAGGTGGAAGAGCGCTCAGCGCAGGATAAATTGATCTTTCTAGAAGCCTTTTCTCAATGCCGATGGTTCTACCGGGGCTGGACATTACAGGAACTGATTGCACCTAAGATACTGATGTTCTTCGACAAGAACTGGAGTTATTGTGGATCCAAATCCGAATTAGCTACGGAGCTCACGATAATCACAAAGATCCCCTATGGTGTCTTGGCCTCAGGCAAGCCAAGATTCACAGATTCTATCGCCACGAGGATGTCTTGGGCATCGTCCCGAGAGACCACAAGAGAAGAAGACATTGCGTATTGTCTCTTCGGGTTATTTGAGGTCAATTTACCTCTCCTATATGGGGAAGGTGGCGAACGTGCCTTCTTCCGCCTTCAAGAAGAGATTATGAAGGAGAGCAATGATATGAGTGTTTTCGCATGGTGCGCCGACAGGACCGGTGGCTTCCTCCGTGGGGTTCTCGCCCACTCGCCGCACGAGTTCAAACACGCGGCGTCCGGCATCCGCTCGGCTACAGGATATTCGTATCCAGAATTCACAATGACCAACAGAGGAATCCGCATCGAAGCGTCCCTAGCTAAGAATTCAAGTCACTCAAAAACGGCGATCATGCTGTTGAGAGGAATACGAAGCCACGAGGCTGGCGTTTATCTCTGCCAATTCCAGGATCGTTACTACAGAGACCGTGCACACGAGCTTTACGAAGGGGATCCTTCATTTGCGTGGGAACAGAAGACCATATATCTCTCTAAAAAAGCTTGATGCGGACAGGCATACTACCTGTATTCGGGGTGACTTCGTGTTGAATACCGGCTAAGACGCCACCTGCGAAACGACATGGGACATACACTACGTATGCGAAGAGCCTGAGGCCGCCCGGCTCCTCGCCACGGCCTTTCTTAGACTGTTGTTGACACCTAATTCCCTCGAGATCTCGCGTGTAAGATAGCGTAGTGGATACAACGCATAGTGAGGCCTGGCTGTATTCATGGCATTGAACTTCCACTCACGACTGAACACCAACGCTGTGCACACGAATTTTTCTCCATGCGTGGGGCTGACGTACTCAGCAATCTTTTAAGGCCTCTTCATCCGAGAACACTACGGCACGGTCAGAAACTCTGGGAGATGCGGCACAGTACAGCCCCACCTGCTGCTTACCTTCGACCACCACCCATGGCAACGAGCCAAGCTACAAACATCATTCATACATCTTCGAATTATCATCTCGAAAGCTTTAGCACACAGCAATCATGCTACTCCTCATCGCCACCCTCTTCATCCTCGTAAGTACCCCTTCCTCCCTCCTCCCTCCTCCCACCCTCACTCGCTCACCCCGCACAGTACCTCCTCACCACCACCATCCACACGCTCTACTTCCACCGCCTGTCCCCGATCCCTGGCCCTCTCCTCTGGAAGCTCACCCGCCTCCGCTACATCATCTCCATGATCCGCGGTAACCTCGTCCACGACATCCAGCGCCTCCACGCCCGCTACGGCCCCATCGTCCGCACCGCGCCCGACGAAGTATCCTTCGCACGCAAAGAAGCCTGGGAAGAAATCTTCTTCACTCCCGCCAGCACCCAACTCCCCTTCTATAAGAACCCCATTTTCTTCAAGGCTCCGCCGGGCCAGCCAGAGAATATGATTACGACGATTGATTTAAAGGAGAACCAGCGGATGCGGAAGGTTGTTTTGCCTGCTTTTACGGAAAAAGCGTTGAGGGGGCAGGAGGGGGTTATTAGGAGGTATGCGCTGTTTCTGATGGGGAAGTTTGAGAAGATGGTTGAGAGGGAAGGGGAGGAAGGGAGGGGGGTGGATGTTAATGTGAACGAGTGGTTTAATTTCTTTGCGTTCGATTTGATTGGGGATTTGGGGCTGGGGGAGAGCTTTGGTTGTATGGAGGGGAGTGCGTATCATCCTTGGGTTGGCATGTTGTATGCGTATCTGAAAGGTGCTTCCCCTTTCCATTCCACTCTTCCCACCACTCCCTCTTGCCATCTCCTCTGCAGTCTGATCAGTTTCCTGATGTATAACAGGTATGGTCATGCTAGCAGCAACACGCTTCTACCCCGTCCTCGAAACTATTCTCATGGCCCTGATCCCCGCAAGTATACGCCGCATGCAAGACTCCCACTACGAGATTGCGCAAAAGAAAATTCAGCGACGCATGAACCTCGAAAAACAGCGCGACGATTTCATGACGCCCGTTCTGGAAACCAACAGCGACTTTTCGGCGATGAGCAGGGAAGAAGTCGAGTCAACGTACCAACTCCTCATCATCGCCGGCAGCGAAACAACAGCCACCGCGCTGACGGGCACGATCAACCACCTGGCTCAGAATCCAGAGAAATTGGCGAAATTGGCGGAGGAGATTAGAGGGAGGTTTAGAAGTGTGGCGGAGGTGGATATCAACTCGACTAAGCATCTACCCTACCTGACGACGTGTATCCACGAAGGTCTCCGCCTCTGCAACCCCATCCCCGCAGGCGTCCCGCGAAAAGTCCCCGCCGGCGGTGCCAAAGTCTGCGGCCACTGGCTCCCGGGCCATGTACGTCCTCTCTCCCCTTCCCCATCTCTTCTCCCCCTTCCCTGAGTATCTCCTCTGATCCCTCCCACCATCATCCACTAACCCCAACCCCCCCAGACAAACGTCATTGTGAGCCCAATGGCTATAGCCCACTCCCCCACCTACTTCGCCCGCCACGCCTCCTTCATCCCCGAGCGCTGGCTCCCCCTCGAACAGCGACCGAGGGAGTTCCATCAAGATGCGTTGGACAGCCAATATCCCTTCGGGCTCGGCCCGCGTCTTTGTCCCGGAAAACTGCTCGCGTGGAGCGAAATCCGCATCGTCATCGCCATGTTGTTGCTCAAGTTTGATATTGATGTCGTACCTGGGAAAGTGCTCAAGTGGGAGGATCTGAGGACTTTCTTTGTGGTGGAGAAGGAGCCTGTGTACATCAATCTCAAAGCTCGGGAGATGTAGTTGGATAGGAGGCTCCCCAAACTGGACCCTCTTTTTGCCCACTCCCTTTGGTAGACTAGCGCCTGGATAGCATAGATTCTACTATAATGAGAACCTTGCTACCATAGCCCCCCTAGCAATTTTGCTAAGGTCGATTCCGCCATAATGCTCGAAATGACATTTCCTGTATATGCTCTAGGTGCAGGAATGTGGACGAGACGATTTTCCGTGCCGCTTTCCTACATGTCGGTTGGATGAATGGGGGAGTTGAAGGTGTCCACTGAGGCACGACGTCTAGTCCTCGAAATCGGGCCATGTGGTAATGAACAACATGCGACTTCGAGTGGGGAACCGCATACGACATAGACTTATCATGCAAGTCGGGATTCAACAACTTGCCGAAAACCATGCTCGAATGTGGGCCGTCGCTGTGGACTGTCCCGTTCGCGCCGCAATCTTGCATAGCTCCCACGGCAATACCAAGCCCACATATTATTTCGATAGGCAATACCCGCTGTGCCTTCATGCATCGACATGTTCCTCAGATCCTTCGCAATATGGAAAGAATAGAGACATTGCCGCGTCGCGGGGCTCTAGTGCGTACCTTTCTCGCCGATAGGCCTGTGTATAATTTCCTGCCTGCAAGCCAACATGTCAAAGCTTCTCCCCCTTCTCTTGAGCCTTATCTCTGACAGAACCAAACGGCATAGCTTCTTAGCCGTCCTTTCCTCATAGCTTGAAACATCATGGCATCGGGTGTATTGACGCCCGAGCAGATCGCTTATCAGCTAGCCCATGCCTATGAGACAAAGCAGCCTATGATCTATGGCGTCTGCATCCTCTATGTGGTCGTCGACTCCATCGTAGTAGGCTTGAGAGTCTACGCAAAGCAAGTCTCGAAGACGAAGTTGTCCTGGGATGATTACTTTATTTTCGCTGGATTAGTGAGCTGGAAACCACTAGTATGCAAGCCACTACTGACCTGGGTCTAGTTCTTTGCCTGGGTACTTGCAACAGAGATCATAGTCTCGTCAGCGTACGGAATCGGAAAGCATGCCGCTACGCTGGATCTTCCGACGGCGACAAAGATGTCAAAGGTGAGATTCGTCATCGTACCCATCCTATGCTTCAACTGATACTCTCAGGCCATGTTCGCTTTCGAAGCCACATTTCCGTTCTTGAACACAACCATCAAGCTTTCAATTCTCATGTTCTACCACCGCATCTTCGGACTAGACCGCAAGTTCCTCGTGTTCTGGTACTTCAACGTCTTCTGGACTATGGGCGTTTTTGCTGGTCTCAATGCAACCTTGTGGAGCCAATGCAAACCCATCTCGGACTTCTGGAATCTGGAAAAGGGACACGTCTGCCAGATGCCGTTCGCGGTTTCGTTGTTCGTGAACGTTGCGAATGCGGTCGGTGATTTCTTCATAATGGTGCTTCCAATGCCAGCCATATGGAAGCTCCAGTTGCCCAAGAAGAAGGCTGGTGTTGCTGGCATCTTTGTAAGTGTCATCATTCCATGCGGTTTGGATTTAAGGCTGACTCAGTTCGACCAGGTCCTCGCAGCATCCGTCCTCGTCATAAGCGCACTGCGTGTCCCAATGTTGAAGCACGGCACCACCGACACAGACAGCAGCTGGTCCGAAGTCGATGGCATCCTACTTTCCTTTGGTGAGCCTGCCATCGGCATCATCTGCGCATGCCTTCCTCTTATGTGGCCGTTGATAAAACGCAGCGTTTCCATTTTGGCCAGCAAGAGTAGATCAGTGATGGGTACGCGGAAACAGAAGAGCAAGCAGTGGAGCTCGTTGGATGATGATGAGCGACCTGTGTATGGGCTGGGGAATAAGGCGGATATCAATGTTGTGCATGATATCGAGCTGAGCTACACGGCAGAAGAGGTGCGCGATCGTAAGTAGAGTCGTTTGGTTTGCCATGGACTGGAAGCCACGCCAGTTTTTGGTCAATATCTCTCTTTAACGAACTCCGGTCTCTGCCGTCCAATGTCCTGGAGCAGTGTCAGTAGCGTGTCCCCGGAGTAAATGGCCGCGGACCTTACCGCATAGCCTGCCAAAATAAACAGAGAATTTTGCCTCTGACCTTTGCATGTACATGTGCACACATCCGGTCAAATGTAGTGAGACGTTGGCTGCAGGGTGAGGCGAGACGAGGGGAACTGAACCATTCCTTAAATGGTTAGGAGGGTTATATTGAATCTCAGCCTCCTTCGCCACTCGGAAAGGCTGAAAGCATCAAATAATCCAGTTTTTTTTTTGCTAGCGAACGAATGTGCTCGTACGGCTCAAATTATGATATACCGAGAAGTGCCTGCGTCAAGTACTCACCCACCAAGATTGAGCTGGCAGCCGCAGCTCACGAACTTCGACATCTAACTACTGTGAGTGAGCAACGCAGGTTCCAGGCCGCAACCCCGACTGAATAATCTATAGCTCTCACATTGCACGCTATATTTTGATGCCAATCACGAGTGCCTTTTCAATACCAAAATCAGATGAGACTGATCAAATGCGCAACCGGTCGCTTCGAAGAATTCTTTGGAAAAAACGTCCCTAACTACGCAATCCTCTCGCATACGTGGGAAGCCCATGAGATCTCCTTTCAAGAATACAGCAACCCAGAGACCAGTTTCGAGACCTCGGAGAAGATATACAAAACTTGCAAGAGGGCCCTAATGGATCAATACGAATACGTCTGGATCGACTCATGCTGCACTATACAGGCTCACCACCGCCGACAATGCCCTACGAAAAGGGTGGCATATGCCGCCAAAAATGGCGGCAGCGTGTACATAGCTTTTCAATACAAACGTATTAATATTTCTATACTTATTCAACTGGAATTAGGTACCCCGTATGTAGTGGCTGAGCAACCCCTGAGCCAACATGAGCCAGTGTAATTCTGCCTGATTTCCTCCCTGAGCAGCATGGGGTCTGGAAATCGGCCCTAATCAGCTCGTAGGGATGTGAGGCGTTAAGGATTGACTGGTCCTATTTTCGGCCTATTATCTTCTGTGGATTACCTATGTGTTGCTTTTCGTATGCATCCCTAAAAATTAGCCTACATTTCCGGTACTGAGCTGAGTGACAGCTTAAGCAGAGAGTATAATTTTCCGTATCCTGACCGCCGAACCCTTCACTTTGGCCGGGGTTTACACACGATGAGACCGGATTGGATTGGCCTGGAATTGAGGATGTGTTGGATTAGGATATAAACATGCAGGTATAGATTCTAAAGCATTGAACTCCTGAGACAGGAGCTAATATTTGGTGCACCCGAAGAGGACCTCGAGCCGCTAGAGAGGCGTAGTAATACGGCATGCTACGCTTGTTAGCTGGTAAGAGCGGGGACGTGACGTAACTCTCTGTTAATGGAGTGCTGGCAGTAAGCAGAATGATTATGTTTGACTCCTAAACACAGCGCTGCCAAGACCTTGTAAGTGACTTAGGATTCATATAGGAGTGAGGCAACTCTATGCGTAGATGTTATACGGAGACAATTAGAGTGTATCAGGCATGACTACTGGGAAGAGCTAGGATCGAATGGTGACGAGTTGGCTGAAGCCACCAATGAGCCGTGGTGAAAGGAATTCTTATACTGCATGGTCACCAGTGGCGGTTGCGAGACTCCATGCATGGTGCATCCTTGTTGGGATAGCGTTGGGAAGCTGAGAACGAATGGAATGGGAGTTGCGATGAAAAGATTTCTACTGCTAATAATGCTACTAGCTGTAGATCCTGGCGGGTTGTGTTTGCAGAAATTCCAATTTGGCTGGTAGTTGCGGGTGGATATGGACGAGGTGTGATCGGTCGGATGGCAGTTTGTTTCATTGGTCTGCGCAGTATTTGGGGTTGAGGCAGCGGGGCGAAGGAGTGCTTCACCAGGATGGAACTGCCTTCTCTTTTACAGATGAGGCCGAAGGGATTGCATATGGGATTTCGGGTGCTCTACGGGAGTTAGACTAGATTCTTGGTTGAGAATCGATACGATGGTTATCATAGTTGCGGTCGCTATCGGAGACCGACTCCTTCGACTTAGAGGCGAAGAGCTCCAGGGGTGCCGAACCAACTCACCCAGCCATCCAGCGCTCGATATTCGACCCTTAGAGACTTGACGCTCGACTTTCGTGTGAAGAGCGCTTTTGTATACGATTTCCTGTTGTTGAGTCTCAGCGGTGCCCCCGACAGAGTCCCTTAAGTGGAGCGACGTCGCCAAAACAGTGAAGCGGTTCGGTGTTTATACGTGTTCGATGACAATGGTAAAGTATGTCAGCTTGATTGAGGCGACACAAGTAACGGTAAATGCTCGGCCCTACCTCAGTTTGCTTCTGCTCCCCATCCGGCGGATGAGCTTTCTCTATAAGTACTTAGCTCGATCACCGCAGCCTATTCTCTGTAATAGTTCAGACACCGACTTATTTTCCACTGTACCGACACATTGCACTATACTATTCATGACCCAAAGCCTGCTTAGGGTTCTTTACGGATAGGTACCCAAGCTTGAGCATTGAAAATCCAACGCGAAGGACTCTTTTTCAGGCTCCAGAACGACTGTAGTGCTTGTAGGAGTAGATCATAATGCGAACCCTTGTTATTATTATCTAAGGTACACGCGGCCTCGCTTATTATAGATTAAAGAGCGGATTTCGTTTATGAATTTATTCCCAAACCGATGATGTCCATCTCGGCAGGCACTCTACGGTCATCACTAAATAGCGAATTCTTGCCACATTGCTCAATTTAGGAAAGCCCCACCCAAAAACGTTAAGAGATCTAAGCAAGAAAAACAGGCTTCCAAACTCTACGTCCCAATCGTATCCAGTCTGATTCCTTTACATTAGCAATACCCTGCCGGTATGCAATTCCATTAGCCCAAGAAACCAGTAGAACATTAACATAACACGAATTCGTACCAATGAGAACCAATGAGCCATCTGTGGAAGACAGAGATTCCACGCCGATAGGGACTTGACCCCAAGTTGACATCATTTTCACCTCTTCCTGACAGATTTCAGCCTTCACCTTGGATTTTTCATGATATGATATCCACGTTACATCAGTATCTTGCCAACGTATAATTACTTCGGCAACATCGGTCCAAAACGCAAGAATACAATTCAGCGAGATGATATCTCCCATTTTATCGGGAACGTGCTCGTTGCGTATCTCGGTATCTCGAGTAGCTTCCCAGCCCGAACGCGTCCAGAAAGGCTGCACCTTGCTTTCCGAATGTGATTTAATCTCAATTAGTTGAGTATGTTTGGATTCACTGCACGTGAAGAAAATGGGGCTAGACTGTCTTGAGATCGCGTTTTGGTCGAGGCCAATCCAGACTCTGCCAATCCACCCAACCCAGGACCAACTTGGGAACGGACAGTGTGAAATGCTATTTTGGGTTGGTCCAAGGGTATGCTTTGCGGTTCTCCGTTGATTCCGGCTTGATAATATGGCATCATCATCAGAATGACTTTCCCAGGTCAGAGCAGCAGAGAGCATTGCCGTTGGTAATCCCCAGAGGAACTTGAATCCGGAGCGCATCTCTAAGGCGGCGAGTACTCCAGAGATTGCATTCAAGCCATCTTCTTGGTATGTGAGTTGGAGACCGGTATAGTGCGAGACAATTTGTCGATAAGTGTTCACAATATCGAAGGGATGTGACCTCCATAGTCTAGATAACTCAAGATGACTCCAAAAAGTATCACTACCGAAGCCGGAGGTGAAAATCTGGGGAAACTCAGCAGGTAATTCGCCGAAACAGTCTTCCCGCCATATGGCTCGTTCGCATTCCCAGTAGACGAGGTCTTTTGTAAACATCAAAACTCGCCTAGATAACAGTCGCTCTTGGAAAGTCCACGCTCGCATACTCCAGGGTGAACCTGTGGCGTAATCACAATCTCGACTACCAGCCGGGTCCATCATAGTGGCAATTCCGTAATCCCCAAGTTTAAAGGATGGGCCGAACTGGATAAATAGTTGCTCTGAACGCGTTATCGAATTTCTGATCCCAGGGAGTCCAGCTGCAGCATTTGAACCCGATGCCGCTACTATAGTAACGACTGCATGGCGGTAAATGTCGCCCATCCTTGGAAGATGAATGGACTTGTCCTCCTCACAGTCTTGAAGAATGCACAAGCAATCAACCCAGAGATATCTTTCCCCAAGAGCTTGAGTGACTCTCAAGGCATCCTCGATGGTAGGCGGCAAAATCCCCTCAAGCGACCCTCGTGTCTCATGCTGAATGATATTTTCTGTTGTTGTGAGCACGGTATTTTTCCCACCCCAAACGTAACTCAGTGCGACCCAATTTTCGGTCCCGGAACCATTGACGATACATCTCTTATCTACGTCTATAAGCCGGATCCGAGGCTTTGGCGTAACGATGTTATGTGTAGAGCACAAATGTCCGTGGTTGTTGAGACAGTAGTCTTTCCAGGTTCGAACCAAACGTTCATCAATCAAATCCGCTCTGAATCGCCCGCCGTATCGCAGCGATTTTCCGATATCGCGAGAAAATAGGATTCCTGAGTCACATTGATCATGAACTGTTACAGGCTCTGAGTTGCAGCTCTGGAATCGGATAGTGCTGAAAAATTTCCCACTACTCTTCGTTCCTCGATTGTGTTTCCGAATCTCAACAATAAGTCGGTTGAGAGTCGTTCTCTGCGGATTGAATTGGTCTGATCTTTCTTCCAAAGAGGAAATTCTGTATACGTATTGTATGTCACAGAATTTCTTCATTAGAAATTCTCGGAAATCGAAATCCTCGGGTTTACCGGTAAAACTTTCGGCTTCGAAATACTTTACTCCAGAATCAGTGGTCTTCAGATCCATGAACTCATCCAATGAGGATTGAATTAACTCCAGACTTGTGTGCACAAGAATTGCACACAATAGACAAGGCTGGCTTTTGGCGGTCTGCAAAACCTCTGGGAAACGGCGAGAGAAAAGCAAGCTCCCTAGCTCTGTCGAGTATACTACCCCTGTGGCACATTCGCTTTGCTTGTAATACTGCAATCCAAGTTTGTCAAGCGGTAAAGAAGAACATGTACGACAGAGGTCAGACCGATTTTTCGACAACATTGAGGATTCTACATCACTCTGTTGCGGTTCTAATGTTCCTTCCAAAACATCCTCGTCGTATTTTAGGTTATCTTCAAGGATCTGGGGTTTTTCTTCCGGACCACTCTTCTGAGACTCAGTTGGGACATCGCCATTCCTGCTTTTTTCTTCCGGCGAACCAACATGGATCCAGGTGTCGTCATTATTAAATTTTAAGATTGCTGGGCGTGTGCCATAAGTCAGCACTTGTGTTTTGCCATCAGGAACTAATGAAAGTCAGAGTCGTTTCATTCTCTGAATACATGGGGGGTTCAATGTCTTACAAGCTAGTTTCGAGATTCCGTCCATCTGATTCAAAATGAAATTTGTCAACCTGTGAACACAGGCAGGCATCTTGTCTAGTGGCACAAAACTAAGACCTGGATTTGATGGGTGGTTGGCCCACTCGGCTCCTGTAATCCAAGAAGCGACTTCTGCTTGCAGAGTTGATAGCTCATCTTGATTATCAAGCCCGAGCACAAGAAAATGCGGAGGCATTGCGATACCAGCAAAGAGCGGCTCGAAAGAGGATGTTTCGTGCGTTTATTAAATGTAAGCTTCTAACTTGGTTGAACGAGGATAGTGAAGTTGCTTTGTGTCAAGTAGTAATTTGACAGACGAAAATCATGCTGGGCTTTATGTAGCTAGTTTTAGGCAGCAATCATGCAACCAAAGCTAAAAATAGCCGTATCAGCCACAAAACAAGATAAGCTCTTAATATTGGACCACGTTGTTGTTGCATTTAGAATGAATATAGAGTTTGACCGGTCAAGTATAAGCCTGAGGTAAAAACAACACTAACATAGTGTTAGGATCCACGTGCTAGGTGGCGGGGTAACAGCTATATATCGGAACGCCGGCCCCAACGAGGCTAGTCCAGCTCACACTTGACCGAGTCCGGTTACTCTGAGCAGTCTGACCACAGGGATGTGCGTCCACCAAAGTTTCTAAAAATAGGTAATTTCAAATATTAGAGGAAGGGATCATAAACGATCTGAAAAATAAGCTAAGCAGTGAAAATTACAGGTCACGTAACCGGTTAAACAAAGTCAATGTTGTCGCAAGTATAGATTGAGTTTGCATCGACAAGCGCAGCAGTGCCGAGCTTACTGAAGCTATTAACTCCATGTACAAGTGGTATCACAATGCTCGGCGGTGCTACGTATTTCTCGGTGATCTCCATCTTTCTATGATCCCAGGGTTTGGTGTGCCGAGAATCATTATGGATGCATTAGTCCAACTGCTTTCGAATTGTCGGTGGTTCAAACGTGGCTGGACGCTACAGGAGTTACTCGCCCCAAAGGACGTTGCATTCTTCGACAATGGGTGGAGCTATCTGGGATCGAGATTCGAGCTTGCCCCTGTACTCTCTTCCGTCACCGGAATCCCTGTGGACGTCTTGAACAAGCCCACAGTAGATTACACCAGCTACTCCGTCGCACAACGCATGTCCTGGGCCTCAAACCGTGAAACCACTAGAGAAGAAGACATAGCCTACTGTCTCTTTGGCATCTTCAACGTCAACCTCCCCCTTTTGTACGGCGAAGGCGCCGAGCGGGCCTTCATTCGCCTGCAGGAAGAAATCATGAAGGAGAGCAACGACATGACCCTCTTCGCCTGGCGCGCCGAGAGCGCAGACAGCTACCGCGGTATCCTCGCTCGCTCACCTAGAGAGTTCAAAGACGCCGGCAACATCACATCCATCACGCACTACAGCCAGAACCCCGAATTCACCAGCACGAACAAAGGGCTGCGCATCCAGACCCGCATACACCGCGGCCCTGGCTGGACTATGTACATGCCCCTAAACTGTCGCCTTTCCATTGTCTCCGACACCGACTTAGCCACGCTCCCACAGCAGCGCTCAGCGTGTCTGTACCTCGTCGAAGACTGTGCCCAAATTTACAGGGACTTCTCAGACCAGCTCTTTGAACTCGATCAAGACGAGGACGCTGAGAGCTTGGAGGAACTTATTTATATCACAAAGAACATTGAGATATCGAAGAGCCTGTGGAAAGACCATGGCTCGATGCGCGCGCCAAGGAGTAATGAGGTTGCGAGGGAGAATTGGTTCAAGGTATTTTGCAAGTGTGAGAAGCCGTATGAGGGCTTTGTTGAGGGGGAAAATTGGCCGGATGAGGCGAGGGTGGCGCGTATGGGCCTTTCGTTCTTGCCGGGCTTTTGAAGCGGTGCGCTCGATGAGATGTAATAGACTTTAGTTAACGTCACCTACTTTTATCGATTGTGGTTGATATGCGCGTTCCTGTCACCTGGTATGAGCCTTTGAATACACTCTTGTCCCGTCAAACCAACTCTCTTCTAACTCCTGATTGCACTCCCGCCTCTTATCCCCCACTCTCTTTTGCCATCTCCCATCCCCTCGGTCCCATTTTCGAGCCTACGATTCAAAGCACAGACAGTGCATGGCATAGAGGCGAGTTTGGAGGATCGCTTAGTATAGATATGGAGGTCAAAGAAAAGCAGAGTACGTTCAAATTCCGGGTATCTGGTCAAATGCTATGCTCGCTCTTGCTTGCCATGTTCTCCCTCTCCCCATGCCCTTTTAACAACAACAACAACAACAAAAGAAAGACCCCGACGTCTGCGCGTCCTAGCTTCCACCACCACCTTCACCCAACCCCTCCAGGCGAATCATCTCCCCGCCAAGCTTTTATCCCATAATTTCACCGTCTCTGCTGGTCCGTCGCGCCTGGGAGATCCATGCCCCGGCCGATTCTCCAACTCTTGCCCAAGAACATGTTCTGAGGGATATGTGATGTGATATGAAATGGTACTCAGTCGCTCTTCCAATGGCTCGTCAACTGGCCCTCAGTGTCCTCCTTGCTAATCTTCAGCTCCACCGCGTAAATCACCATGGTCATGCCCAGATTAATCCACCTCCAAAAGTTCCCGCCCGTATCGCCCCCCTGGTTCCGCCACCACTCGCCTTGCACCGCGCTGCCATCGCTGCCCCCATTCCCGCTCGCAAAATGCTGCATCAGCAGACTCGTATATACCGCGATCAATATACTAGGACTGAACCAGGTCAGGAAGCCGAGAAGGCGGGACGTCTCGTCGTCGTCGTCGAGCGAGGGTTCCTGTGACAGGGCGCGCGCACCCGATTCTTTGATGGCCGGGATGATGCGCGCGGCGGCGTACATGACGAAGACGCGGTAGGCGAGCGAGATGATGACGCTGGGGGTGATGGTCATGACGGCGCCGACCATGAGGTTGAAGGCCGTGTGCATGATGCTGGGGAGGGAGCCGAGGGCGTGGAGGAGCGTGGTGTAGGAGGCCATTATTATGGGGGGTAGGGGCGGGAGAGCGGGGTCGGAGGGGGTGGAGGCGGCGGCTGAGGCCGAGCCGGGGGCGGGCTGGTAGTCGGTGAAGATTTGGTAGATGCAGAGGGTTACGTAGGCAAACTGGGGGGTGTTAGTTGGTTGAGAGAGGGGAGACGGGAAGGGGGGAGAGGGCGTACGAGCAGGGAGGACTCGACTGGGTTGCCGCGTCCGCTGACGATGCCCCAGGCGCAGAGGAAGATGGCGGTGGTGAGGGCGACGCCGATGAGGATGGCGTCGACGTTGCTGATCTCGGGGAAGGTGGTTATGCGGATGAGGAAGTAGACGGAGCTGGAGATGATGGAGGCGGAGGCTATGAGGAGTCCGATCTACACATATTAGCACTGTAATCTTCTCCCACATAGATCTGGCATCTTACCATCCAGCTGTCCCCTCGCTCTCTGTTCACAAGCCACCTCGTAATCTGCCCAGCAGCCTGAATAACCAACAGACTACAAAAGCCCTCCCCAACCTGGAAGACGGGAGTGCTATACCTCAGCACCTTATCCCAACCCCCAATAGCCACCGTCTGCAGCAGCCCATCGGCACCAAACACCCACTCATACACACTCGCATCCTGTGCCCTCTTGCCGCCAAACGTGCGCTCCACCCAGCCCGCACTATCCGCATCCACACTAAACTTATTCAGACTCCATATCAGCAGCGTCGGAATCATCAACCACTGCGTCCACGCAAACACCTTGCACAGGCTCCACCGAAACCGCGACTCGTCGGGCGTCGCCAGCCGCAGCGCCGAATACACAAAGTAGTAGCTGCTCAGGGCCAGCGAAAACGCGAGCCCGCATGTGCGCCCGCCAATGTCAAAGGCCAGCGGGATGGTGAAGATGATGGCGCCGAGGAACACGGTCGCTGACAGCACTCTGAGGAGCCACATGGGCGCGCGTCGTCGTCGCCAGGCTCGCACTGCACGAGCCGGGCCCCTGACGTGCGCTGCGGCCGTGCTCTGGTGCTGCTGCGCTCAGGACGCGCGGGGAGCGCGAGCGAGGGCGGAGAGAGATCAGGCGTGGGCAGTGGAGGGCGAGCGTCGCCGTGGCGGGCGCGGAGCGATGTTTCGTGCGAGGGCTGGCGTGCCGTGGCTTCGTGTCGCTTGCTCGACGATGTGGCTTGGCGGGGACGAGGCCACCTTATCTTCACGTGCTAACGGCGCCGTGGTCCGGGGGAGCTCGAGCTCGACGTCTGGGGGCGTGGAGAAGAATCTGGGGAGCGTGAGCGATGAGGTATGGAGAGGGCGGGAATGCTGGAGAGCGCGGATGCAGTGTGCCGGGCTGCACAGGCAGTTTGCAGGCAGCTGCGTGCGCCTGAACCTGAACCCTCAGGCACCACCGACTCATTGGTTCGACGTGTCGCGTGCGGCCGGCTGGGGTTGCTGGACCAGGCATGCTGCCGGGCAGGGGGCATGGCAGGGCTGGGGAGCAGGAACTTACGGGTCTACGTCCGCTGCAGAGGGAATTGGACCCTGGAGACGGTGGTCGCAGCGTCGAGAGCTGCTGGCAGAGGCGCAAAGGACAAGTTTCGAGGTCGAGCGGGCAGTTGGTGGTGCATCTCGCGGCGGTGCCGAAATTGTCGAGCGCCTTGCCCGATGCTGCGTAGCGCCCGCCCACGAAACGGCCCGGGCGATGCATCGCCAAGATTTCTGCTCGACTTCATGTGGGTTGTTGCGAAGGTGATAGATCCGGGTGTGAATGTTTCGTTTGCGGCCTCTCGCTGTCCACTTCTCAAAGAACGCCAGATTGCATACAAGATACCACACCTCATCCCAATCCTCCCACCAACTCCACCTCCACCTCCGAACAATGGCTACCGAGAACCCCGCCAAAAAGCTCAAGATGGACGGCCCATTACTGGGCACTCACAGGCATGCATCCTATCTCCCACCCATTTCAAGAAATCCAATCTTACAATCCCCAGCGGCCATTTCCACGCCGATGAAGCCCTTGCCATCTCCATGCTCCGCCTCTTACCCTACTACGCCAATTCACCCCTCATCCGTACGCGCGACCCCGATCTCCTCGCCACATGCGACACCGTGGTCGACGTCGGCGCTGTCCACGATCACTCGGTCAAACGCTACGATCACCACCAGCGCGAATTCACCGCCACATTCCCCGGCCACACCACCAAGCTCTCCTCCGCAGGCCTCGTGTACATGCACCACGGCAAGGACATCATCACCGCCGTGACAGGCTTCACCGGCGCAGACGTCGACGTCCTCTACGAGAAAATCTACACCGACTTCATCGAGGCCTTTGACGCCAACGACAACGGCGTCAACGTCATCGCCCCCAAAGACCTGGAGAAAGCCGGGTTGGCCAAGAAATTTGAGGACAGGGGGTTCAGCATCGCAAGCGTGGTCAGCCGCTACAACTACACCCCCGAGAAGCACGCCAGCAGCGGAAAGAGCAAGGAGGAGCAACAAGCCGAAGAAGACGCGCGGTTTGCCAAGGCGTCTGCGTTTGTGGGCGAGCAGTTCCTGCTGGAGTTGATGGATCGCGCCAATTCGTGGCTACCGGCGCGGCATAGCGTCAAGAAGGCGTACGAAGACCGGCTGCAGTATGATCCGCAGGGGCGTATTCTTGTTCTGCCGGAGGGCATGCCGTGGAGCGACCATCTGTACACGCTCGAGAAGGAGAGCCCGATCCCGGAGGGTGTGGCTCCGCAGGTTCTCTACGTTCTGTTTCCCGAGGGGCCAGAGGCTAACAGCAAATGGCGCATTCGTGCTGTGAGCAAAGAAAACGGCGGCTTTGAGAACAGGAAAGATTTGCCTGATGCGTGGAAGGGCTTGAGGGATGACAAGCTGGACGAAGTCACTGGTATTCCGGGCGGTGTTTTCATCCACGCTGCGGGCTTTATTGGTGGGCACCAAAACTATCAGGGAGCGTTGGCGATGGCGCAGAAGGCGCTTGAGTTGTAGAGTGGGGTCTGTGGGGATTGGGGGAGGACACAAGGACTAAAGGTGCTTTGGTTGTCCCTGCATATCGCATGGTTTGGCGTTTCTAAGAAAAAAGGGGGTTGGTGTAGGTAGATTTGTGATACCCACAAAAGATTTCGAAAATCGCAATATACACACATTAGCTGTGCCAAATGCCCTCACCCTCCCTTTCCTCCTTTTCCCTTCTCCACAGGCCCTGCTTTCCCAGCTTTACCTGGTACTGCTCAGCCTAAAGGGTGTTCAACACACTGAGTATACACTTTTTTTTTTCTTTCCGCTTTCTCTGCCCGGTTTGTTCTTTGAGCTTGGGCTGGAAAGTGTGTGTAAAAAGGCAGTGTCCAACGCGCTGGGTACCTCACGGTCACTGTATACGCTCTTTGCTTTCGTTGGATGGCACGGGTCGATGCTGCAATTGGTGATGGGTTACGGGACAGTATTCAACACCCTGTCTTCCACCCAGCCCTGGTATCCCTTCATCGCCGAACCTCTAATTAAAACCATAACCTAGCTTTTCAAAATCTCAGGGAAACAGTGTGCAACACACTGCGTCCCGTTTTCTTCACCAAGATGACAAGCTCAATATGGACTAATATACGCGACATAGACTCCAGATCGAAGCTCAGTACGAGAACTTCATGACTAGCTTGGCTTATACAAATTACATTCAAGACAGCACAGATACGTACTACACGCACATTATCGCGCGTCCAACCAACCAAATCAACCCAATACCCCCATCCACAACACCAAAGGAAATCCCAAGTCGAACTCCCACGCTTTATCAGCGTATGCTGGCTTTCCGAATCCCGTTCCAGAGTCCAAGATATATATGCATATATGCACAAAATACAAACATTAAGCCAAACGCCCATCCGGTCGTCTCAATATGCGTTTAGCGTGGAATATTCGTAGTAGATTATCGACACGGGGCATTCCATCTGCTGCGATTACATGTGGTCCACCTCGACGAATCGCCCCCTCACAGGCCGCCGTCTGCTATCCACGCTGCCCCGCAAGCTGCCATCATCCCGGAAGCTTCCCTCGCCGCCGTGCTGCGGTATATTCGGGCTCAGTCCCGCCGCGCCGCTCATCATGTGCTGGCCGTTCATGGCTGTGGGCTGTGCGTAGAATTGCGCGGGCGTGTTCGTCGTGCTCGGCGGATACGGGCCCGTCTCGGTCGAACCGCTGTACTGCGTGCCTTCGGGGCTGCTTATGCGGTCTGATTGCGAGGGATGTGATCGCGAGCGCGTGTGGGAGTGAGAATGTGTCGATGGTTCGGGGGGCGGTGGGTAGTATGTCTGCGGCTGCTGTTGCGGGGATCCGTACGAGGGGTGGTTTGGCGAGTGTGGCGAGGGGTAGGCGAAGTTGCGTTGTTGGGAGGCGGTGGAGG